>JABUQX010024827.1:25000-32500 GCA_015478945.1 Trachelipus rathkii | reverse complement strand
GTTACCTAACACCTAAGGATTAGTATGCCTTTTGTTTACTTGTTTTTACTGCCTTAACTCATTATGTTTTTACTGGCTTTAACTCACATATTTATTAACATTAATACCTTAAAGCAGTAAATCAGCATAAGTCAATAGAGGTGTTACATAGCAACAAGGGGTTAGTATGCTTTTTGTTACTGTTTTACTGCTTTAACTCATATGTTTTTACTTGCTTTAACTCACCATATTTATTAACAGGTTACATAACCTTGAAAGCAGTAAATCAGAAATCAATAGAGGTTGTTACATTAGCAACAAGGTTAGTATGGCTTTTGTTTTACTGTTTTACTGTTTTACTGCTTTAACTCATATGTTTTACTGCTTTAACTCATATATTTATTAACATTACATACCTTAAAGCAGTAAATCAGTAAATCAATAGAGGTGTTACATAGCAACAAGGGGATTAGTATGCTTTTGTTTTTACTTGTTTACTGCTTTAACTCATATGTTTTACTGCTTTAACTTCCTACTGCTTACTGCTTTAACTCATATATTTATTAACGTTAATGTTTTTTATTTGTTTTAATACTTTTTTTTATTTTTTATTATTATTTTTATTATTTTTTATTTTATTTTTATTTTCATTATTATTATTTTATTTTTATTATTATTTTTATTATTATACTTAGTGTTATTTACTTCATGCCTATTGTTATTATCATTTAACACAGACACACCACACACACACACTTACACACACACACACACCACACACACACACACACACACACACTACACACATACATAGACATACACCTACACCTACACACACACACGCACACACACACACACACACGCACCCTGTTTAAACTATATTCGAAATAAGTTCTTTGTGATGAACATACGATAATTATTTGAAACATTTTTATGTTTTAATTAAATACGTACATTTTATCATTACCATCAATTAAACTAAAATTATTTTCAAAGTTTTCTTAAAACTTTCTATTAATACAATCAAATCATTACTTTGACAAAGAATTTATTATTAACTGTTAATACTTTTTGTTTATAAATTTTATAACTATCAAGTTTTAAAATAATTTTTACTAAAATTTTATGAAATTTTATTAAAAACATATATTTTACGTACCTTAAAGCAATAAATCAGTAAATCAGTAGGGCAAGCCCCTAGCACCCCTCTACACCAAGCTATGCCACGTTTTGTTCTATTGACTTACTGCTTTACATCATCTTTAGCCATGTAATAAGTATAAAAATAACAAAATAACAGCTTCTCTGCTAACATAACATGTATTTATTTAAAAATCATTCTAAGATATTTAAAAATAACAATTATTTCACTTACATTTATATTAATCGCTCGATATTCGGGAAAAAAATATTTCAAAGTTTTTTTAAATAATTTGGATTTTTTTTTAATATTATCTATGTACATTCACAATCAAAAACAAAAAAAAAAAACAAAACAACCCGCACTCCTTACAGATACGAAACGACCTCTCTCTTGTAAAATGTGTTGAAAATAACTACTTTAGGCCTAAATTTAGGATAAGCTTTTTGTACCCCGGGGGCGATTTAGGCCTAATACCAGGTCAAATATATTCAAAACTGACCTCTTTTCCGTAAAAATGTGGTGCAATAAACTTTACGTTAGGCCTAAATTTTAGGCCATCAATTTAGGTAAACCTTTTTTTGTATCCCGGGCTGATTTAAGCCTAATACCAGGTAAAAAGGTAATTCCAGTATAGACAAGAATCGAAGAATCAATGTTATTATTATTTTATTAAATATTTTTAAAACTGAAACATGCTGGATCGGTAAGATCCTTTAAGCAGGTAATAAGGAAATGTTTTCCTTACCTTGTTGAGTGGACGGAGTTAATCCTTATCTCTATATGAGCTCGTATGTGATTGGCCGAGATTATTTTTTCGCTTTCTGCCTTTTAGGTATGTAAAAAATGTTTTTTCATATCCTGAGCCTTACCTGTGATTGGGTGAAAAATTATCTTAGTTTCTTTAAAAACATATTTGAGCAGTATGTTTTAGGTCCAAGGCTCATTTTTTAAAATTCATACTCGTTTTGCGCTGTTAAGCGGATGCACAAGTCTCGATTTTGTATAAAAGTGTCTATTTCACTAAGTGTATATTCATGATTACCTTAACAGGTATACCTCAATACAAGACATGTCCAGTTGGAAATCAAGATCCTGGAAGTAGGGTTTCATTCTTATATAAAAGAAAACCCAATGGATTTGAATTTTTTCAAGTGTGCTACCCAATCACCCTGTTATAATACCAAGCGTATTTTCGTGAGTCCAGATGAATTACTTTGTATATGTAATCACACTGAAGAGTGGCTTACAGAATACTTTCAACCAAGCTCAGCTTTAAACTGGACCGAAACAGTTATTAGCCTATGCGAAGAAACCAGCGATAAGCAACTTACTCTAGCATTTTATAAACATCAAAACATAATCAGTTTGGAAGTTAGATTATGGTGAGAGAAATAATGAATCAGCCGTATTTGAACCTACATCATATGGATTCTACATTTCAGGCCTGACGCAGTTGAAATATATGTTAGAGGTACGTAGGCGAATGTTAATGCAGATGAAGAAGACATATGTGTTATCTAATTACGTAACCGTAATTCATTACATGTTATACCAAGAATACTACGTATTTTAAGAAAATCCTGATCGATGATCTACGCCCATCAATCGATCGCTTCCTAATGTTCTATAGGACGTACCAGAAATTCATTATCTTACTTAGAAAACAATGGCTAAGAAAGTATTTTTTGCAGGTGATCCAGAAATGTAAATATACATGATAATCTTGAGCTGGGAACTTTTACATATGTGTATAACTGAAGGTATACTAGCATACGAAATTTATATCATCGATAATGATAATAAATGATGCATATTTGCAAAATTTTAGAGAGTTTTTAATATAAATTAGTCATAAACATCATGTGAAAAATGTATGTGGAAGTGTTATATATAATAATTTTCCTGCTATTATATTTAATGTTAAACCTTATATATATATATAAAATATATATATATTATTATATATATATATAATATATATATATATATATATATATATATATATATATATATTATATTATATATATATATATATATATATATATATATATATTATATTATACTATATATATATATATATAAAATCATTGTAAATATATTTAACACGCTTGTATATATTTATTGTTATTAACCTTATATATATTATATATATAATATATATATAAATATATATATATATATATATATATATATTATATATATATATATATATATAATATACTATTATATATATATATATATATATATATATATATATATATATATATATATATATAAATCATTGTAAGATAATGATTATTAAATTTCTAATTATATAGTAAAGTTTTATTATCCTTATTTTTACTTTCTTAAATAAAGATTTACATGTATGTTAAGAGTTGAATGTATATAAATTATAAAAGTTCTATGAAGCTTAACTATACATATAGTTTAAATAAACGAACCCTAGGCTCAGGATATGAAAAAACATGTTTTTACATACCTAAAAGGCAGAAAGCGAAAAAATAATTCTCGGCCAATCACATACGAGCTCATTATAGAGATAAGGAATTTACTCCGTCCACTCACACACCCGAAAGGTAAACATTTCCTTTCTTACTGTTAAAAGGATCTACCCAATCCAGCATGTTTTCAGTTTGGAAAATTTTTTAAAAAATAAGAAAATATTTGATTCTCGATTCTTGTCTATACTGGAATTACCTTTTGACCCGGTATTAGGCTTAAATCAGCCCGGGATACAAAAAAGGTTTATCCTAAATTTATGCCTAAATTTAGGCCTAACGTAGTTATTGCACCACATTTTACGGAAAGAGGTCAGTTTGAAATATATTTTGACCTGGTATTAGGCCTAAATCGCCCCGGGTACAAAAAGGCTTATCCTAAATTTAGGCCTAAAGTAGTTATTTCAACACATTTTACAGAGAGAGGTCAGTTTCGTATCTGTAAGGAGTGCGGGTTGTTGTGTTTTCTCGTGTTGGATTGTCAATGTACATAGATAATAATAAAGAAAATCCAAATTATTTAAAAAACTTTGAAATATTTTTAGTTAACATGGAGCGAATAATATAAATGTAAGTGAATAATTGTTATTTTTAAATAAAAACTTAGAATGACTTTAATAAAATACATGTTATGTTAGCAGGGAAGAACTTATTTTGTTATTTTTATACTTATTACATGGCTAAAGATGATGTAAAGCAGTAAGTCAATAGAACAAAACGTGGCATAGCTTGGTGTAGAGGGGTGCTAGGGGCTTGCCCTACTGATTTACTGATTTATTGCTTTAAGGTACGTAAAAATATATGTTTTTAATAAAATTTCATAAAATTTTAGTAAAAATTATTTTAAAACTTGATAGTTATAAAATTTATAAACAAAAAGTATTAACAGTTAATAATAAATTCTTTGTTCAAAGATAATGATTGATTTATTATAGAAGTTTTAAGAAACTTTGAAATAATTTTAGTTAAAATTGAATGAGTAATATAAATGTACGTATTTAATTAAAACATAAAATGTTTTAATAAATTATACGTTTATGTTCATACAAAAGAACTTATTTGATTATGTTTTAAACAGGGTGCGTGGGTGTGTGTATGGGTGTTTCGTGTGTGTGAGTCGTGTGTGTGTTTGTCGTGAATGCGGTGGATGTGTGTGTGCGTGTGTGGTAGTGTGTGTGTAGGTTTGTAGCGTGTATGTCTATGTAATGTGTGTTTTAGTGTAGGGTTGATTCGTGTATGTTGTATTTTGTGTGTGTTGTAAGTTTGTGGTACTACTTGTGTTGTAAGTGGTGTGTGTGTCGTGTTGTCTGTGTTTTAAAATGATAATAACAATAGTGCATGAAGTAAGTAAATAACACCTAAGTATATAATAAAAATAAAAATAAAAAAAAATAATAATAATAAAAAAATATAAAAATAAATAAAAAAAATTAAAACAAAATAAATAATAATAAAAATAAAAACAAAGTATTTAAAACAAAATAAAAAACATAAATGTTATAAATATATTGACGTTTTAAAGCAGTTTAAAGCATATGAGTTTAAAGCAGTAAAACATATTGAGTTTTTCTAAAAGCAGTAAAAACGTTTTAAAAACAAAAGCATACTAATCCCCTTGTTGCTATGAAGATTGTTTGATTTTACTGATTTACTGACCTTTAAGGTATGTAATTTCGTTAATAAATATGTGAGTAAAGCAGTTTTTTTAAAAAAAAAAAAACATATGAGTTAAAGCAGTAAAACAGTAAAACAAAAGCATACTAATCCCCTTGTTGCTATGTAACACCTCTATTGATTTACTGAATTATATTGCTTTAAGATATGTAATGTTTTTAATAAATATGTGAAGTAAAGCAGTAAAACATATGGAGTTAAAGCAGTAAAACATAAAAGTTAAAGCAGTAAATCCCTTAGGTGTTAGGGTAACACCTCTATTGATTTACTTGATTTACTGCTTTAAAGGTAATGTAATTAAATGTTTTTAAAAAAATTCGTACAATTTATAGTAAAATAAAAATGTTTATATATACACTCTGGTTTTTTTCTTCTTACATACAATTTTTAAAAATTTATAAATTAAAAAGTATTAAGTAAAAAATATATAAAAGATGTCTGTAATGAGTTACAGTTTTAGAATCGCAAAATGTTTTTAATAAAAAATGTTAAGTATGAAATAAAAATGAATGAGCAGTATATTGAAAAGAAAATTCTTTTGAATAGTTTTACATTGATATCATTATTTTTCGTTCGGCGGGAATATTGCACCAGCGGGCGCACGCGGCGGGCGGATACGCGGAAATATTGCGCCTGCGGGCGCGCGCGGCGGGCGGGTTCGCGGAAATATTGCGCCTGCGGGCGCACTCGGCGGTCGGGAACGCGGTTGGTCGCACTTGCGGTGCGGGGCTGCCATTCTTTGCGTGAGAGGGCGCATGCTGCGCCCTGGTGGTCCGCTTATGATCTAAGGGAAGACATTAATATTAAACTCTGTTCTATGATGTGGATAGAAAAAGGTTAGAAAAGGTTAGAAAGGAAACATCCTAGCAACTTATAATATACTCAATCGATTCCTCATACTTATAAACATAGGGGTAGGCTTCAATATTAGTGTTATTCTATGATCAGGGTATGCTTAGAAAAAGGCTAACTCAACTAGGACCACATCATAGCAACTTGTAATAATACACCAATCGGATTCCTTCATACCTTATAACATAGGGTAAGATGCCCAATGTTTAGGGCTATTCTAATGCTCAAGGGTTGGAGCCATCAATAAAATCTGAGTCATCAAGATCAGGAAATCCAAAGATGAACCAGCAAAGTGAGTCAGGCAAAGTTGAGCCATCAAAGATGGGGCATTAAAGTTGGAGACATCAAAGTTAAGACATCAAAGTCGAGGCATCAAACCTACAAGGTCAAAAAAGCTACAAGCCAAAATTGGCCCCTGGAATACAAAAGGTTGACCGGAAAAAATTTGGGTTTCTCAAAATTGTTCGTCCCCTGAAGACCAAAGGGTGGCACTTGTGTATACGTAGACGGGGGTGTTTGTGCTGTGTGTGTGTGATGTGTGTGTGTGTTGTGTGTGTGTGTGTGTGTGTGTGTGTGTGTGTGTGTGTGTTGTGTTGTGATGTAGGGTTGAAACATAATATATATAATTATATATATATATATATATATATATATATATATATATATATTTATATATTGTTATATTATATAAATATATATATATATTATATATATTATATAATATATATATATAATATATTAGTTTTACTAAGTTCAAATTGATTTGGCGTTACAACAAATTTGAACAACCCTTCTAGTGCTGCTTTGTAGTATTGGGCATGAGCATGTTGGGTAGTGGTTTTTGACTGGGGGACAGTAAAAAGTCAACGTTTGGTAGTTCTCGAGACGAGACCTAATATAAAAATTAAAATAAAAAATATAAAAATAAAAATAATTACAATACGTTAAATAATTAAAATAATTAAAATAATTCAAATCATCTATACTAAAATAATAAATTTTAAATAAATAAATTTAAAATAAATTTAAAATAAAAAATATTAAATTTTCGATATTAAAGAGGACAAGCAATGATAGCATGGGTTTCCACGTGTTTGTACGGTTCGAATTCAATGTAACGTTTCACGTGGCGATTCTCAAGACGAGAGACCTTATAACAGAAAATAAAATAAAAATAATTACAAAAAAAATAATTACAAAACGTAAATAATTAAAATAATTAAATTAAAAATAATTAAAAATAATAAAAATACGTAAATAATTCAAATAATTAAAATTACCAAACTTCAAATAAAAATGATTCAAATAAAATTTTCGATATTAAAGCGCTGGAGAAATGATAGCAAGTAA
>JABUQX010024827.1:10000-20000 GCA_015478945.1 Trachelipus rathkii | reverse complement strand
TCGCAGGTCTCCTCTCGTCATGTATATATTTGTTTACAAGTTTGGTTTATATTCATTGTCAAGAAAATATCTGATGTAAAAAGTATATGTAATAAATCGTTTGTTAATCGTCGTTTTGTATCTTTGTACAATGCGTTTCGATCTCAACTTCTACTTTGCATTTTTTTTTTAATTTCTCTCCTCGAAGGGAGATATTTATCCCTCATCCGGGTCCAAACCTCAGACCTAAGGATGAGAAATTTTCTGTTTACCCCCAGCACCCCGGAACCTGGGCCCGAATTTTGTAGTATGGCACCCCATATTCTCCGCGGAGTCTACATGGATTCCCCACAAGACATGGAGAACTCGCCATCCAAGCACGCGTCACCCGAATTCTCATTCCGTTCGTCAGTACCCGGTCACTCCAAGCTGTTCAGATTCCTTGCCCGAGACACCGACCCGTCGGAGCTGGTCCTGCTTTAAACCAGCCCAACAGAGTAAGCGAACCAGTTTGACGTACGGGGAATTGAATTTTCATTGCTCGGGGGACTAGCACTGAGAGACGAAAGAGAAGGATTCCGGGGAGAGGCAGATGCGCGGAAGAGGCACATCTGAAAACCCAGGGAAGGGAGAGAAGCATCCGCCTCTGGAAAACGGAAATGCTACCACACCGCCCCAGTGAATCATGAACCGGAGTTGCTGGTTTCTTCTCCAGACCATTATATCATTTCTCTCGAAAAATTCGAGGTGTACGAAATTTATTGATGATGCATCCAGTGAACTGTGGCAAAGCATTTCACCCACCTCGACAGGCCACACAATGAAGGGTCTGAGCCAACTCTTGTTGTTAGTTGTTTTTCTGCTCTAGGACACCCGGGTAGGGCAGTATACCTGCTCAACAGTGTCCCAGAGACCCCCTCCACCAACAACAAGGTAAACAACTGCGGACTTCATTGGGAAACTTTGTGATAAGAAACAGATGTTGGCTACTCAAAGTGTTGTGCTTCTTTGCCCTTTGGGAGTGAGATTTATATGGTAATCAAGTTTTTATTGCATAGAATATATATATATATAGTATTTGTTTACGAGAATGTGAATATTATTATATAGTATATAAGTATATATATATATATATTATATATATATTATATATATATATATATATATATATATATATATATAGCAGTATATATATATATATATTTTTATATATATATATATATATATATATATATATATATATATATATATATATATATATATATATATATATATATATATATATATATTTATATATATATATATATATATTTATAATGTTTAAAGTGTATTTATATATTTTATTAAAGTGTAGCTATATATTCTAAATACAATATAGAGATAGCACTTATAAGAAAAGTAATCTCTCATAAAACACCTTCCTCTCTGAATTTCTTAACTACGCAGTAAAAAGGCCAGATAAAAAATACATCCAATCATATTCTTATCCGAAACACCACAGATCACACCCAACAAATTATGAACAACGACCAAATTTTCACGTACCAATCAGTGGAAGATTTTGGATATTGGATATTGAAGATCAATCAGTAGCCAATAAAAAAAAAGATGCAATCTAATTAATTTCTGTCTCACTCCATCCACTTCTCATCACCGCCCTTTGAATTATATCCGAGATCTATTTTTCTTAACTCAAAATAATGACTTAATATTGGCTGGGGATTTCAATGTTCATCACCCTGCATGGCTTAACACACACACACACACACACACACACACACACACACACACACACACACACACACACACACACACACACACACACACATACACGCATAAACAGTACACCAAGAGATTAAAAGCTCATAGACAACTTACACTCACTCAGTATCCTCAATAACAGAAACCAACCCACCAGACGACCATTTCAACATAATCAGAATTCCACATTCTCCGACATATATACTTCGGCTCCCCCCAAATCCAAGTCACTACAACATGGCAAACATTCCCTGCTTTCTCCTCCGATCACATAATAATTCTAATCACTATTCAACCTAAGCACCCTACACACGCATCTTTTTAAAAAACATGTATCAACTATAAGAAGGTAAACTGGCAATCTTTCATTGACCTCTAAGAAGAAGATCTACAATCCTTTCAAATAACTGACTTTCAATCTCTTGAAAGAACAGTACGACATTACAACAAAAAAAACCTAAAAACATCCAAACAATACATCCTCCAAACATTGTAATCCCAACCTCTCACCATAAATCGTCACACTAATAAAACCAAGAAACTTCATTCGACAAAATAGACAAAATCAAGATCAAATAAGCCAATTCATCGACCTTAACAATAGAATAAATAACCTATTCTATTTAAGTTAGAATAAGAATTAGCAACAGTGTATCCAAACACTAAACCATAAAACCAACACAACAAAAATTTTTCGAATAAATAAATATATATATATATATATATATATATATATATATATATATATATATATATATATATATATATATATATATATATATATATATATATATAGAAATATATCTATTAAATAAAATATATATATATATATATATATATATATATCTATATATATAGAGTTATATATAGTGTGTATATATATGTGTATATATATATATATATAGATATATATATATATATATATATATATATATATATATATATATATATATATATATATATATATATATATATAGGAAGCCATTTTAAACAAAATTATAAAATCCCAAGCCAAAAAAAATCAACGTAATATTTTTATATCACATTATTCTAAAACCAACTAAAACCCCACAATCCCCCCTCTAATAGATTAACAATTAAACGTCTTAAAATATTAAAGAACAATCAAGAAACCCCCTCCCCCCATTCACTCCCTTAGAAAGTACTCAAAAACGTCAAAAACCTCAAAAACCCACAAGTGGAAGGACCGGACAAAATATCCAATATTTATCTCAAACATCTGGGAACCAAAGCCATCACAGTCCTAACCCAGATGATATTCAGTATAGCATGGGAAACCAATACAATCCATCCATTCTGGAACAAGCACACATAATCCCAATACTATAACCAGACAAACGACCCAACAACCCAGCCTATTATAGACCTATATCATTGCTCTCTGCAATATCCAAAGTACTTGAAAGACTAATCCTAAATAGAATCTCTTCTTTAATCCCCCTATCAGAATCACAACGTGGATTTAGACAAAAACACCACAACCACTCTGCTAACCAATTTAACACAAAACATCCTTACAGGTTTTAATCAAACTTCTCCTCCTGCCTGCACTCTTCTGGTAGCAATAGACATCAACAAGGTATTTGATACTACAGTCCCACGTTACCTCTTAATAAAAAATAAATATTAAACACAGAAATAACCATCAATGATATGAAAATAATATCAAATTTCCTATTCGGTTGTACAACCATACAACCAGAGTCACACAAGGACGCCAATCCTCCCGCACAACCAAATTATATAATAAAGACCACCTAATGCTTCATTCTATCACAACACTCTTTAATCTCCTTAATGCATGATACCACACCCCACATTCCCTTGTAAAATGAAAATCAATAACTATGCAGATGACCTAACAATCACAGATTAAAATTCCTATATAAATACAATAAGAGAAATACAACAATATATAAACCAACTAGATCAATGGCTACTGACAAACAGAATGACTGCTTCACCTCAAATATCCTCTATCATCACTCTACTTTAACTTGATAGAGAAAATTAAACTTCCATCCAACAGTTTTCCTTCAAACAACGATAGACTAACACTTAATCAGCAACCTTAATCTTAGGCTTGAACTTCGATAGACATATGACATTCCCCTTCCCCCCCTAGATTAATAATATCACATCTCGAGTCAAACAAATTAAAAACTATGAAAACACTCATAGGAACAAATTATGATTAACATAATGAAACCTCCTCATAATATAGTACAGGAAATGACTCCTTCCTTTCTTAAACTACGCATCGCCCGCCTAGGAATCCACAATATCACAGTCCAATATCCAAAAACTAGAAGCAATACAAAATAAAGCTATCAGAATAATAAAGAAAATTCTTCCCTTCCACACCCATCCACCAGTTACAAACCGGAAAAAAATTTCCTAGAATCTCATATGGAGATGATAGGCTGTCAATTTTACAGTAAATCTATATCTCAATAGATCACCCCCCACATCAAACACCACAGCAAGCCTCTGCACCAAAAGGAAAATAATCACACCAGAATTATATTACTCTAGCGTATGCATATGAAATACGCTTTCCCCACCCCCGTCTACTAGACACACCCATTACCAAACCCATACACATTCTATTAATTCAAGAACACGCTATCAGCATATCCACATAACTCCGTGCTCCAAACATGTCCACAAGAAATATCCCCAACAGGACAAGCACTAAACCGTCAAACCCGAGCTATGCTGTCCCGTATCAGCTCTGGGCACCATCCCCTCCCTTCAGGATTATAAGTTTAAAATTCATAATGCTCCCTCATTTCCCCACTGTCAAAGATAACTCTCCCTGAAAAATGACGACTACAAAACATCTCTTACTAGACTGCTTGGACTTAACGAACATCAAACGCAACTTCGATACACTTGCTTTAACGGATCTCTGGGTTCGGACAGTTGTGGTGTTACAATGTCTCGGGATCGCCCGCTTCTTGTAGGAGAAGAGCTTATGGGGCTACCAAGAAAATAATTATATAGGCCTATATATATATATATATATATATATATATATATAAACTGATTAAAATATATATCAGCATGAGTATATATATATATATATATATATTATATATATATATATATATATATATATGTATATTATATATATATTTTATATATATATATATGTATATATATATAAGCTAAATCGTTTATTAAATTCGCAAAAATTTATGATTCATAAACTTTTTAAATCTTCAATATATATATATATATATATATATATATATATATATATATATATATATATTATATTTATATATATTATGTATATATATATATATATATTATTATTATATATATATATTATATTATTATTATGTATATTATTGGTTATTGTTATTATTATTATATATATATATATATATATATATATATATAGAGCAGCAGTATATATACATATATATTATTATTATATATATATATTATATATATATATATATATACATACATATATATATATGTTGAGTATATATATATATATATATATATATTATTGGTTATATATATATATATATATATATATATATATATATATATATGACAAAATTTTTGCCATTTGTGTAAATAAGATAATTTAGATATGCTAAAATTTTTCATTTTCAAAATTTAAATAAATACTGTATTATGTCCATTGGTATGTAAAGAATTAGCGATCTCAATAAAGCTTACGAAAGCAATCCTATGAGTTGAAAATTAAAATGAAGCCTGAGTCAATAGAGAGCCAGGATAGTGGCTAATATTTGTTAAGATTGGTGGAAATAACAAGCCAAGCGTGGAGGAAGGAGCTTGGTATCTTTAGTCAGAAATAGGGGCCCTATTTTAAACTTAATTATCTCAATAATTTGTAACAGCCCTATTTTAAACGAAATTATTATAATAAATAACTAACGGTGTGTCCAGTGAACGGGAACTAATTATCCAAATATATTTTATTTGTAAACTAGTGAAATAATTGCATAATTAACGGATGTCTAATTTTGTTGCTTGTTACAAAGTTATTTGTAAAAACCAACCTTACAGTATATATATATATATATATATATATATATATATATATATATATATATATATATATATATATATATATATATATATATATATATATATATATATATATATATATATATATATATATATATATATATATATATATATAGTAGTAAGGAGCACTTTCGGAACCAGCATTTTTTTTACCGTAGATTTTTATTTCGGATTATTGCTTTTCGCCTGACCAGATTGCATATTTTTTCCCGCTGAGTCCGATTTTGACGCTTGAGGTGTCCATCTATGGGTTTTTTGGGTCGGGGAAACCGTTTATGAGGTATGTGAGGCGTTTGGAACATAGGGAAATTAAGTCAAATGCCGACATGACTTGAAAATTCGTAAGGTCGTCAGATTTTGACGCTTGAGGTGTAAATCTATGGGTTTTTGGGGAAGCCGTTTAAGAGGTATGTGAGGCGTTTGGAACAGGGAATTCAAGTCAAATGCCGACATGACTTGGAAATTCGTAAGGTCGTCAGATTTTGACGCTTGAGGTGTCCATCTATGGGTTTTTGGGGTCGGGGAAGCCGTTTTTGATGAGGTACGTGAGGCGTATGAAACAGGGAATTCAAGTCAAATGCCGACATGACTTTGAAATTCGTAAGGTCGTCAGATTTTGACGCTTGAGGTGTCCATCTATGGGGTTTTTTAGGGTCGGGGGAAGCCGTTTATGAGGTGAGGCGTATGGAACAGGGAATTCAAGTCAAATGCCGACATGACTTGGAATTTCATAAGGTCGTCAGATTTTGACGCTTGAGGTGTTGAGTTAGGGGTTCATTAGGTCGGGGAAGTCGATTCTGAGATCGGTGAGTCTAATAAAGCAGGGAATCCAAGTCAAATGACGACATGACTTGGACTTTCTCTGAAATTGCTAAGTTTTATACTTTTTATTGGTCAAATTAAGGTTTCCTAAGGGTGGTGAGACCAATTTTGAGGTCAGGTTAGCCAATATTTGAGTTTTAGAAGGGCTAGCAATAAGTCTTATAACCCACACTTCTCTTCACCCCTCAATTTAGATGAGTTCTAGTTGACTTATCTTCTTCAAACTTGGCTCCCCGTATAAGGGTGACGTAACCTCATCGTAGACTAGATTACGCGCACCATGGAGGGTGCGCCACCCCCCCTAAAAACCGAAATGTTAATAGAAGGTTGAAATTTAGAGAAAGGATTCGGAGTCGGATTTCTGGAAAGAGAAGGGATAGGAATCAGAGGAGTTGACAACGGCAACGGTGCTGGAGCCGGTGCGGTGCCAAGTTAATAAACATCGTAGTTTAATAGTACAATATCATTACCAAGTTCTCACATAACTGATCTTGCTCCCATCATACATATCGGGTCAATTGCATTGCATCTTGCAAAGATAACCCGTCTTTTCTAAATGTTGAAGACTGTCATTTATATTTTCAAATCTCATTTTCTTTTTATAAACGTTAACTAATATAATTTTTTCTCCCTAAGTTGAAACATGCATATATTGTTTGCTTTTTTTTATGTTTTTATCTTACATTTATACTTTGTGTTTAATTTTATTTTTTAGTTTTATTTTTTTAAATTTTTTTCTAACTATTTTTTATTTTACATTTTTACTTTGTTAGTAATTTTTATTTTTTATCTTTTAATTTTACTTATTTAAATTTATTTTTCTAATTTTTTTTTTTTTTTTTTTTTTTTTTTTTTTTATTTTTTTTTTTTTATTTTTTTTTTTTATTTTTTTTTTTTTTTTTTTTTTTTTTTTTTTTTTTATTTAAATTTATTTTTTAACTATTTTTTATAAGTTTAATTATTTTGTTTTATTTTTACTATAAAAATTTATTTATTTTGTTTTATTTGCTTTAAACATTTTGTTTTTACTAAAAAATTTAAACTTTTTATGTTTATAACTTAAAAATTTTACATTTTTACATGCCTTAAAGCAGTAAATCAGTAAATCAAACTGCCCTCCATACCCTCCTACCCTTCCATGATCTATTGATCTATTGATCTATTGATCTATTGATCTATTGATCTATTGATCTATTGATCTATTGATTCAAGTCATATTTTGGTATAATATAACACAAAACTTTTATTTATTTTTGTTTTGTTTCTTTTAACATTTTGTTTTTACTAAAAAATTTATTCTTTTTATGTTTATAACTTAAAAAAATTTGCATTTTTGCATACCTTTAAGCAGTAAATCAGTAAATCAGTAAAACAGTAAATCAGTAATTCAGTAAATCAAACTATCATCAAACTGCCCTCCTACCCTTCCATGATCTATTGATCTATTGACCTATTGAGCTATTGATCTATTGATCTATTGATTCAAGTCATATTTTGTATAACATAACACAAAAACTTTTATTTATTTTGTTTTGTTTTCTTTAAACATTATGTTTTTACTATAAAAATTTATTTATTTTGTTTTATTTTTACTATAAAAATTTATTTATTTTGTTTTATTTGCTTTAAACATTTTGTTTTTACTAAAAACTTTATTCTTTTTATGTTTATAACTTAAAAATTTTGCATTTTTACATACCTTAAAGCAGTAAATCAGTAAATCAGTAAATCAAACTGCCCTCCAAACCCTCCTGCCCTTCCATGATCTATTGATCTATTGATCTAATGATCTATTGATCTATTGATTCGTCCTGCATAACATAACACAAAACTTTATTTATTTTTGTTTTGTTTCTTTAAAACATTTTGTTTTTACTAAAAATTTATTCTTTTTATGTTTATAACTTAAAAATTTGCATTTTTACATACCTTAAAGCAGTAAATCAGTAAATCAGTAAATCAGTAAAGCAGTAAATCAGTAATCAGTAGAATCAAACTAAGTCATCCACCCACTCCTCCTCCCTTTCCATGATCTATTGATCTATTGACCTATTGGAGCTATTGAGCTATTGATCTATTGATTCAAGTCATATTTTGTATAACATAACACAAAAACTTTTATTTATTTTGTTTTGTTTTCTTTAAACATTATGTTTTTACTATAAAAATTTATTTATTTTGTTTTATTTTTACTATAAAAATTTATTTAGTTTGTTTTAATTTGTTTTAATTCTGTTTTTACTAAAAATTTATTCCTTATGTTTATAACTTAAAAAATTTTTGCATATTACTTAAAAATTTGCATTTTTTACATACCTTAAAGCAGTAAATCGTAAATCAGTAAATCAAAAACAGCCTCCTGCCTTCCATGATCTATTGATTTGCTGATCTATTGATCTATTGACGATTGATTCAAGTCATGCTTCATAATATAAACAATAAAAACTTTTATTTCTATTTTTGTTATGCCTCTCTTGCATTTTGTTTTTACCAAAAAAATTATTCTTTTATGTTTATAACTTAAAAAAAAAAAAAAAAAATTGCATTTTACATACCTTAAAGCAAAAAATTCCAGCAATCAAAGCAAAAATCAGTAAATCAGTAAAATCAAACTATCATCCAACTACCCTCCTAACTCATGACCCATGATACCTGGCTGACCTATTGAGAGCAGGCTGATCTACCACTGTCACATTTGTAAGGGAGATAACACAAAAACTTTTTTATGCTTATTTCTTTGCTTTAATCATTGCTTTTGATCAAATATATAAATGGGATTTTATTTTTGCCTTTTGAGCTTTTGATTATGTGGCACTTATGTTATTTATTTAGCTTAAACATTTACTAAAATTTGTTTCTTTTATGCTTAACTAAATTTTATTTTCTAAAATTGCATTGGCATACGGTAAACAAACAGTAAATCGTAGCCTCTTCATACCCACCCTCCATGATCTACTGATCTGCTGATCTACTGGCTGATTGACCCGTCATACTCTTTGTATAAAATGTACTAAAACTTTGTTTATTTTGTTTGTTTCTTTTAAACATTTTTAGCTTATTTGTAAACAGTTTCTTTTATGTTTGCGACCCCAAAATACTGGGCTTTTATATACTTAGCAGGGAATCAGTAAATAGCAAATAGTAAAGAAATCAGTAAATGCAACAAACTGTCAATTCAACTGGCCCTTCCACTCCATGATGCCCATTGAGATCTGAGCTGGCTGGTGCTGGGCTGACTAAGTTGATCTATTGATCTGGGTCATATTTTATATAACATAATCACAAAATTATTATCTTTGCTTATTTTCTTAAACACAGTAAAGTTTTTACTATAAAATTTACTTGC
>JABUQX010024827.1:0-5000 GCA_015478945.1 Trachelipus rathkii | reverse complement strand
GATTTACTGCTTTAAGGTATGTAAAAATGCAAATTATTTTTAAGTTATAAACATAAAAAGAATAAATTTTTAGTAAAAACAAAATGTTTAAAGAAACAAAACAAAAATAAATAAAAGTTTTGTGTTATATTATACAAAATATGACTTGAATCAATAGATCAATAGATCAATAGATCAATAGATCAATAGATCATGGATGGCTGGAGGTGGTTTTGAGGGCAGTTTGATTTACTGATTTACTGCGATTTCACTGTTTAAGGTATGTAAAAATGCAAATTTTTTAGTAAAAACAAAATGTTTAAAGCAAATAAAACAAAATAAATAAATTTTTATAGTAAAAACATAATGTTTAAAGAAACAAAACAAAAATAAATAAAGGTTTTGTGTTATATTATACAAAATATGACTTGAATCAATAGATCAATAGATCAATAGATCATGGAAGGTGGGAGGGGAGAGGGAAAGGCAGTTTGATTTACTGATTTACTGATTTACTGCTTTAGGGTATGTAAAACATAACAATTTTAATAGAAAATATGACTTGAATCAATAGATCAATAGATCAATAGATCAATAGATCAATAGATCAATAGATCATGGAAGGATAGTAAGGTAGTTTGATTTACCAATTTACTGATTTACTGCTTTAGGGTATGTAAAAATGCAAAATTTTGTTATAAACATAAAAAGAATAAGTTTTTTAATAAACAAAATGTTTAAAGCAAATAAAACAAAGAAAATAAATAAATTTTTTATAAAAATAAAACAAATAAATAAATTTTTATAGTAAAAACATAATAAATGTTTAAAGAAAAACAAAACAAAATAAATAAATAAAAAGTTTTTGTGTTAGTTATACAAAAATATGACTTGAATCAATAGATCAATAGATCATTAATAGGTCAATAGATCAATAGATCATGGAAGGGTAGGAGGGTAAGGTTGGATTATGATTTACTGAATTACTGATTTACTGATTTACTGTTTTACTGATTTACTGATTTACTGATTTACTGCTTTAAGGTATGCAAAAATGCAAATTTTTTTAAGTTATAAACATAAAAAGAATAAATTTTTTAGTAAAAACAAAATGTTAAAAGAAACAAAACAAAAATAAATAAAAGTTTTGTGTTATATTATACAAAATATGACTTGAATCAATAGATCAATAGATCAATAGATCAATAGATCAATAGATCATGGAAGGGTAGGAGGTTATGGAGGGCAGTTTGATTTACTGATTTACTGCTTTAAGGCATGTAAAAATGTAAAATTTTTAAGTTATAAACATAAAAAGTTTAAATTTTTTAGTAAAAACAAAATGTTTAAAGCAAATAAAACAAAATAAATAAATTTTATAGTAAAAATAAAAAAAAAAAATAATTAAACTTATAAAAATAGTTAAAAATAAATTTAAATAAAAAAAAAAAAAAAAAAAAAAAAAAAAAAAAAAAAAAAAAATAAAACACAAAGTATAAACGTAAAATAAAACTTACAAAAAAAAAAAAAAAAGTTTGAAAAATAAATTTAAATAAGTAAAATTAAAATAAAAAAAAAAAAATTAAACACAAAGTAAAAATGTAAAATAAAAAATAGTTAGAAAAAATTAAAAAAAAAAAATAAAACTAAAAATAAAATTAAACACAAAGTATAAATGTAAGATAAAAACATAAAAAAAAGCAAACAATATATGCATGTTTCAACTTAGGGAGAAAAAATTATATTAGTTAACGTTTATAAAAAGAAAATGAGATTTGAAAATATAAATGACAGTCTTCAACATTTAGAAAGACGGGTTATCTTTGCAAGATGCAATGCAATTGACGATATGTACATGATAGAACAGAATCAGTTATGTGAACAGTAATAATAAAAAATAAAAATTAAACGGAATGTTTATTACTTGGCACCGCACCGGCTCCAGCACCGTTGCCGTTGTCAACTCCTCTGATTCCTATCCCTTCTCTTTCCAGAAATCCGACTCCGAATCCTTTCTCTAAATTTCAACCTTCTATTAACATTTCGGTGGCGCACCCTCCATGGTGCGCGTAACCTAGTCTACGATGAGGTTACGTCACCCTTATACGGGGAGCCAAGTTTGAAGAAGATAAGTCAACTAGAACTCATCTAAATTGAGGGGTGAAGAGAAGTGTGGGTTATAAGACTTATTGCTAGCCCTTCTAAAACTCAAATATTGGCTAACCTGACCTCAAATTGGTCTCACCACCCTTTGAAACCTTAATTTGACCAATAAAAAGTATAAAACTTAGCAATTTCAGAGAAAGTCCAAGTCATGTCGTCATTTGACTTGGATTCCCTGTTTATTAGACTCACCGATCTCAGAATCGACTTCCCCGACCTAATGAACCCTTAACTCAACACCTCAAGCGTCAAAATCTGACGACCTTATGAAATTCCAAGTCATGTCGGCATTTGACTTGAATTCCCTGTTCCATACGCCTCACATACCTCATAAACGTTCCCTGACCCAAAAAACCCATAGATGGACACCTCAAGCGTCAAAATCTGACGACCTTACGAATTTCCAACCAAGTCATGTCGGCATTTGACTTGAATTCCCTGTTCCAAACGCCTCACATACCTCATAAATGCGACCCCAAAAAACCATAGATGGACACCTCAAGCGTCAAAATCTGACGACCTTACGAATTTCCAAGTCATGTCGGCATTTGACTTGAATTTCCTGTTCCAAACGCCTCACATACCTCTTAAACGGCTCCCGACCCAACCTATATAGATGGACACCCAAGCGTCAAAAATCTGACGACCTTTAAATAGCCTTCAAGTCATGTCGGCATTTGACTTGAATTTCCTGTTCCAAACGCCTCACATACCTCATAAACGGCTTCCCCGACCCAAAAAACCCATAGATGGACACCTCAAGCGTCAAAATCGGACTCAGCGGGAAAAAATATGCAATCTGGTCAGGCGAAAAGCAATAATCCGAAATAAAAATCTACGGTAAAAAAAACGCTGGAAAATGCTGGTTGTGCACCCCTACTATATAAGGCAGGTATATATATATATATATATATGCCATATATATATATTGGTTAAGGTTGTTATATAGCAGCAGCAGCAGCATATATATATATATATATATATATATATATAGCAGCAGTTATATATATATATATATATATTTATATATATATGGCAAGCATATTATGTATTATTGTTATACATATATATGTATGTATATATTATGATATATATATATTATATTATATATTTATATATGTTATATATATATATTACATATATATAGCTATGCTATAAAAAATGCTTAAAAATATATATATATATATATATATATATATATATATATATATATATATATATATATATATATATATATATATATATATATATATATATATATATATATATTTTTTATATATATAAAATATAGTGATATATCATTGTTATTATTATACAATACATATGTTATATGGCAGAAAGAGGTTATTGATTAATATATATATATATATACGTTACATATATATATATATAATTTTATTATGCATAATATTATAGCATGCTGTAATATTAAAAGTTTAGATCACTAGCAAAAATTAAATGAAACCAAGATGCAAAATATAATATTTAATGAGACACTTGACTTTGATACAACTAACCGATCTCATTAATTAAATACGATACCGGTCGTTTATATGCTCTCATTCTTCTTCGAGCGTTTGTAGCATTTCTCCTTTATTATTTTTAATTTGTTGAGGGCAGAAAATCCTCTCAAACTGGTAATGCACAGGAATCTGGAATAGGATCACCAGAGATATGCAACCTAAGGATATTTATTGTTATTATGTATAGAAAATTCGTCATGAAATATTTCTTTTTATGCTTTAAATCAGTTGCTATCATTACGTTCGTCACAAATTCCTCTTTTTCTGTATAAGATTGAGTAAAAGAGTTTGATACAAATGTTATAAGAAGTTAATTAACCAGTCATAGGCTACTGTGTTCAAGCTTGAGTTTGGAATTATTGGTTAATTTTTTTCGTCCAATCTTTCAAGATGTTCATAAATAAGTGGTATGATTTCCTTGTTCTTCATTGCAACATCAAATGGAAACATTTAATTATATATTAATAAATAAATTTAAGAATCAGTGAAAAACTGTATCTATAAACTTTATCAGTTTATCAGTAAATATAGATAAGAGTAAGGTTATGGTAGCGAGTGAGAACAGTCCGCAGTGTGAAGTTATGCTAGATGGTGAGCAACTGGAACAAGTGTCTGAGTTTAAATATTTAGGATATATGTTGATTGAAAAGGGAACGGATGATGCAGAGTGTAGTAGGGAAGTTGTGAATGACAGGAAGGAGGCTGGCGCAAGTAAATCCTTGGTGGAGGTAAAGGGACTAAGTCTTGAGTACGCTAGGGTTTTGCATGAGAATTTGTTGTTACATGTGTTATTGTATAGTAGTGAAACTATGGTCTGGAATAAGAGGTATAGATCTAAGGTACAATGTGCTCAGATGGACAATCTTAGGGGCGTGTTAGGTGTGAGAAGTATTAATAAAATGAGGAATGAATGAACTAGGGAGCTGTGGGGTATGAAGAAAGGAGTAAATGAGAGAATAAGCGAGAGCACATTGAGATGGTTTGGTCGCTTGGAAATGACGATGATAATAGGTTGGTTCAGCCCATGTATAGTGGTGAGTGTGCTGGGAATCGACCGGCTGGGAGACCGAAGAAAAGTGGATTGAGTCTTTCTTTTCGACATGCGTCATATTCTTCTACTACTTTTCTGTTCCGGTGTATGTTACACACATCACCACAATCTGGGAATAGGATGAAGGTGATTATGATGATATATACTCCTCTGTCCCAAAAGTAAGGTTACTGGAATATCCCATGAGCTGGACTGATGTAGCGCGCACGAAAATGCTAGAAAGCGTTTCAATGATAAATGCGAAAACGGTTGCCCACCCAATTTCCGACTGAACGAAGTACAAC
>JABUQX010024825.1:62500-65814 GCA_015478945.1 Trachelipus rathkii | reverse complement strand
TGTATTATACATATATATATATATATATATGAGTTATATATATATATATATATTATTATTACATATATATATACATATATATATATATTTCATATTATTATTGTTATTAATATTATTATTATTATTATTATTATTATTATTATTATTATTATTATTATTATTATTATTATTATTATTATTATTATTATTATATATTATTATTATATATATATATAAATATATATATATATATATATATATATATATATTATTATTATTATATTATACATATATTATTATTATTATTATTATATATTATTATTATTATTATTACATACATATATATTATATATTTATTATTATTATATAAATATGATATTATTATATTATTATTATTACATATTATTATTATTATATATTATTGAAAGATTATATTATTATATTATATATATATATATTATATACATATATATATATATATATATATATATATATATATATATATATATTATTATTATTATTCATTGCCCCTGGCCCCTCTTATTTGGGGGGTCCGTGTCATCTCCAGAAACCCAGCGACCTCCACCACAGGTCTCTCAGGGAGGAAATTTGATGGAGTTTTCTGAAGGGGTGAGTTGGGGACATCTTAAAAGGAGGTGATCGGTTGTTTCAGCCTCTATTAGGCATCTTCGGCAGAGTGGAGAGGTTGCGCATTGGAGTTGCAACCTGTGCCTGTATTCTGGAGTCCCGATCTCAATCTGGATGTGATGAGATTCGCATCTCTCATGGGAGAGTATTCTGTGCTGCTGATATTTCTGGGGGGCGAGAGTTTATAAGGTGATTTGGTGGGCGGTTGTTGAGGTATTGCTGTGTAAGTTATGTGTGAATATATTTTGAGAGAGATGTGTTGTTTGGATGGGAGGATGGTTCTGAAGAGTTGTCCGTAATAGAGGGCAGCGTAGGAGAGACGGGATTTTAAACGGTGTATAGTGTAATCTTGTAGGAATTTATGTCATGGATGGGTAGAGTCGAGAGCCCTATCATAGAATTGCGTCCCAATCATGCGATTGGGAAAATTATTGTTTCTTGTTTGTTTGAATGTTGAATTGGAGTAGTTTTCAGGCAGCCCGTGATAGTTCTAAGAGAGTATTTTGGATTCTTTGTAATTTGCTTCTGTTAGTTGATGAGATTAGAGGGTACCAGAATGTTGATCCATATTTGATTGTGGTTCTTGAGATTTGTTTGTATGTAATTGTCAGTGCGGCTGCTTCATTGCTGAAATTGTGTTGGAATAAAGTTCCTAGGATATTTAGTTTTCTATTTGTTTTGTTTATGATCTTTTGAATTTGAGTTGTAAAGGTAAAGTGTGTGTCAAAGGTTAAACCGAATATTTTAGGTCTTTTGTTTAAGGGATGATGGAGTTATTTAGGGTTACTTTTTGGTGTAATGATGATTGGTATCTGTCGGTTGTGATTAGGGTTAATGATGATTTCTCGAGAGGCTGACAGTTGACTGTTGAAAACAGCCAGGTTTCGAGTTGGTTAGTGCTTCCGAGTGTGAGTAGTAAAGGGTACAGGTGAGGGGTCTCGTATGGTTATGGTTATATCATCTGCATAGATTATAAGATATGAATTGGGAGATTGAGGGGTGGGGATGTTAGCTGTAAAGAGGTTGAACATGAATGGGGACAAAATGTCACCCTGAGGGATTCCGTTTCTTAGTTTTACGGTTTTTGAGATCTGGTTTTTGCTGGACACCCTTGCAGTGCATCCAGAAATGAAATTAGCTGGCCATTTTTTTTTTTATTAAGGAATGGGGAGTTTAGAATTTTTTTGGATGAGTGAGTCCATAATTCATTGAATGTTTACTGATGATGTCTATGGTTAGTAGTATTGTTCTATGGGAAGGAGTTTTGTTTAAGCCTTTTATAATGTTTTGTGATATATATATATATATATATATATATATATATATATATATATATATATATATATAAATATATATATATATTATATACATATATATATATATATATATAAAATTGATATATTTTTATATTTATTTTAGTTATATATATATATATATATATATATATATATATATATATATATATATATATATATATATATATATATATATATATATATATATATATATATATATATATATATATATATATATATATATATATATAATCACCCACCTTCTCTCCACAAGTCAGCGGGTAAGGTGCGTAACATGCACCGGAAACAGTAAAGTAGTAGAATAATATGAAACAAGTCGAAAAGAAAGCCCAGCCTTACCGCCCCCTTTATACATTTTAGTTGCAGTCAGAAAAATTCACCCTAGAGCTTCACGGGACCCCGACGGACCCTCACTATGGCATCTCGTCAACGTGAGATTCATCCCTTGGCCCAGGTGGGCTACAACCATACCACCCTCATAAAACCCCGCCATTCACTCCTTTTATGCACCTTTCTTCTCTCCCCCGCCAAACTCACATTTCTCTCCTCCAGTCATTCCTTTACTGACTCAATCCACTTTTTCTTCGGTCTGCCAGCCGGTCAATTTCCAGCACACTCACCACTATACATCCGTTTAAACAACCGACTATCATCCATCCTTTCCACATGATCAAAAAATCTCAACGTACTTTCAATTATTCTCTCATTTAACCCTTTTATCACACCACACAACTCTCTAATCCGTTCATTCCTCATTTTATCAATTCTTCTTACACCTAACACTCCCCTAAGACTGTCCATCTGAACACATTGTACTTTAGATCTTTATCTCTTATTCCAGACCATAGTATTACTACTAAACATTAACACAGGTAATAACATAACCTCATGTAAGACTCTATCGCACTCAAGACAGTCCCTTTACATCCACCAACACTTTAATTGCACCAGCCACCTTTCTGCCATTCACAACTTTGATACTACACTCTTCTGCATTCGTTCCCTTCTCATCCAACATATATCCTAAATATTTAAACTCGATACTTTTTCCAGCTGCTCACCATCTAGCATAACTTTACACCGATGACTGTCCTCACCAACAACCATAACCTTACTTTCACTACTTTCAAACCCCTCCTTTTACACACCCTGCCAAATCTCTTTCTACCAATACTCTCAAACTCTCTTCAGATTCACCACACAAAACCAAATCATCCTCATTCCTCATATAATAGGTGGGGAACCCTCCTCTCTCTTCCAATCTCCAACATTCTAACACCATCCCCTGCCACCCCACCTCTAATTCTTTCATAACCCCATCAATATACAAATTGAATAACCAAGGAGACATAACACATTCCTGCCTTACTC
>JABUQX010024825.1:25000-32500 GCA_015478945.1 Trachelipus rathkii | reverse complement strand
TTTGATATAATGTTCTTTTTGTATAAAAAATTATTTTAACTCTTTAACAGAGTTTTAAAAAAAAATATTAATTATAAAAATATTAATGCTGTGCCAAAAATTAATAGTTTTTCTCCGTGATCTCTTACGCATCTGTATTTTGTTATGTTTTTTATTTCGCGAGAAGAGAAATTCTGTTCGTTTTTAAATTTTTTTCCTAAAGCTATTTTTGCCATTATATTAAACAAAATAATACTAATATAATATATGTTTTGCAGCCAACTTATAGTAAAGATATGGAATTATTAAAAAAATAAAAATAAGTTTTTGTTGACAAAAACTTGTAATTTGCGAACAGAAAATTGATTTTGGCAGAAAATTGCATGCATGCAGGGAGTATTTGACAAAATTGAAAATATTGTAATTAAAGTTTAACTGCAATGTGTGCGAAGTTGTTTAAATATAGTAGGAAGTGTTTTAAATAATATTTATTCCAATCCAAATCGTAACTAAATGTATTTATACCTACGAGAGAGAGACTTCAAGCTAACTACTAACAGCGACCAGTGAAGCAGAAGAGAGATAACTACCAGCCCTCTACAATTACAAAACCTGTAGTCGGAAAGAAGAAGAACTCGCCAGCACACTCTGCCCGGCTTTCAAGAAGCGAGCTTTCCAGCAGCCTACAAAGATCGCCTCCCAGCCTAAAAAGAGGCCTAAAAGAGGGCCCAATGACTCTTCCGCCTCATATATATAATTATATACTAGTATATATATATAATACATTATATAATATTATATATATTATATATAATATATATATATATATATATATATATATTATATAATATATATATATATATATATATATAATATATATTATTATAAACACAACACAAAGTCACTAAATATGACAGCTTATAGCTTAGAGGTAGGAGGCCAAAAATCATCGATATATCGAAATTCGATATTTTTTGCTCGATATATCGATATTTTGCGGGCGATATTTAACTTAGGCGATTATATCGATATTTTTTCTCGCGTAATAATCGAAGCCGATATGTCTTTCAAAAAAAAAATTTTTTTAAAGGCCGGAAAAAGATAAAATCTTATCCCCCTCGGACACCCTAAAGTGAATGAAACTTTTTTTTTTTCCCCCCAGTATGTTTTCGTTATTCGTTCGTCCCCCAATGTCGTGTATTAAATAAACCGAAAATTGGTGTTTTAAATTTTTCGTCTTTTCGGGAACCAAAATGGAACTTGACATGGCACATTACCACATAGTCAAAATTGTCTTCTTGAGTTAGTATTTCACTAATCATATTTCAGTTATTCATTTGATGAAGTGGATATTGCGAACCCAATTAAATTTTTGGAATGATAGTAAAAATGCTTCTATGCTATGTTTATGTTAGCAATTTGAAATATCTTACTGTAAATTCGACGTCAGTCTCGTCAGAACGAAGTCGAACAGTATCATTATTAAACAATGTTTGATCAAATGAAAGGAATAGATTTAATTTCCGAGCATATCAATCAGTAGTCTTTTTAGGTTAATTAGAATTAGATGATAAGTATTGGTTGTATAATATATATATATATATATATATATATATATATATATATATATATATATATATAATATATATAAATAATATATATATATATATATAATATATATAACTATATAAAACAAAAACAACACACACAAACAACAAAAAAAAAAAAAAACCTCCAACAAAAAAAAATATAATTTTATATATATACTATCATATATATATATATATAAAGGGTAAATTACTTGAGTTACATTGAATAAAAAGGAGGAATTAAAAATAGCTATCATAGTTTTATTTTTCCTTTTTTCATGAATATCTTTATTATTAATTTATTTATTCGAACACTTAAAGACCTTTGCGTCCACTCGAAGACCAGCCTGATTCCTTGATTTACGTGTAAGCTCTGTGGCAGCTGTGTTCAGTGTCAGTGTGGACGAGATATCACAATGTAACAAAAAAAATTTATTTTTGTTTGCTCTGATTTTTTTTATTGTTTTTTTATTCAGTTTTTTATGCAGGTTTCCAAATATATTTTTTAGTTTTTTCTTCTAGCAATCGACCGTTTTTTTGTTACGACGGCAGGAAGTATTAATTGGCATCCCATTTTGATTGGTGGTTACCGTTACAAAAAAAAAAACTTTTTTTTCCTTTCTTTCCAATTTTTTATTGTTTATATCAGTTTTTTTATTTGCAGATTCCAAAATGTTTTTTGTTTTCTCTAGCATCGACCGTTTTTGTGTTACGACGGCAGGAAGTATTTATTGGCATCTTCTCATTTTGTATTGTGGTTAAATACTTCCTGCCTTCGTAACACAAAAACGGTCGATGCTAGGAGAAAAACTAAAAACATATTTTGGAATCTCCATAAAAAACTGAATAAAAAAACAATTAAAAAAATCAGAAGAAACAAAAAAAAAATTTTTTGTAACGTAACCACAATAACAAAATGAGATTTTGCAATAAAAAATTCCTGGCCGTTCGTAACACAAAAAATGGTAAATACTAAAGAAAAAACTAAAACATTTTGAAAAATTAAAAACAATAAACTAAAAAAAACAATAAAAAAATTCAGAAGAAATAATTTTTTTTTTTTTGTAACGGTAACCCACCATACCCAAAAACGAGATGAAAATTTAAATACTTCCTGCCGTTCGTAAACTTCGTAACACAAAAACAGGTCGATGCTTAGAGAAAAACTAAAAACATATTTGAAATCTGCAAAAAAAAATCTGAATAAAAAACAATAAAAAAATTCAGAAGAAAACAAAAAAAAATTTTTTTGTAACGGTGTAACCACCATACAAAATGGGATGCCAATAAATACTTCTTGCCGTCGGTAACAAAAAAACAGTCGATGCCAGAGAAAAACTAAAAAACATATTTGGAATCTACCTATAAAAACGGACTAAAAAACAAAAAGAAAAATCAGAACAAATTTTTTTGTGTTACATAGTGAATTAATCATTGCAGAATCATACCGGAACAGGACTTCCTGTCGAGTTGAGTTTACCAGTTACATTACCGGTACCGACTAGTTTATCTCTACTGGAGATTGTTTCGTAAATATGAAAATTAACTAAACTTAACGATTTCAATAATAACTATTACTAAAAGTTAGTTATTTGGTGGGTACATCACTACGGTTTCTTATGATAAGTCGTCTGGGATCCAGATCGAACATCTCCAATTTTATTCATTTTATACTAAATCTAATAGACGTTTCTTATGAACAGGTTTCTAAAGTTGGGTCAAGTAAATCTGCTTCTACAATCCAATTTAAATTAATTTCGTTAGAATATATTAATATTATTTATATTTAATAAACTTCTCTAAGGAAGATTCCTAGCTTCATTTAATACTTAATAGTTATTTTTTCATTTTTAATACGGAAAAAAAGTCATTTTTATGATATTGTTTAATTTTCTAGTGAAACGCGATTTTCTTATTTAATTTATTCACGCCACAAAAAGTCAAAAACACCCCCAGTTCCTCAAGATCCACCATCAACGCTTTCTAGCACAACTTTAGTCTTCAACCTCTTGGAGTTTGAAACTTGAAAGTTGGAAGACCTGAAGAGAAGAAATCCTTTTTCATTCTCTACCACTTTATATATATATATATGAACAAAGTATATTAACGGCCACACGGAACGGGGGGTCGGGTAAATTTATATATTATATATATATATATATAATATATTATATATATATATATATATATATATATATATATAATATATATATATATATATATATATATATATATATATATATATATAATATATATATGTTTAGGTTAAAATTTAACCGTAATATTGTAAAATTATATAACAACTCTCATGTTTAGAACGCAAATAAATCTGTAAACAACATCATTTCATTCGTTGTAAAATAAAAAAAAACATCGTATATTATTAAAATTATTTAATTTATTTTTTATTTATGTTAGTTTTAATTTATTTTGTACTTTTCATAACTGAAATTTGCCCCTGATTCCAAAATTGTATTCAATTTTAGTGTAGATATCGTTGTTTTTTATCTATGTGCTGCGCCTAATCTGGAGGATAATATATATATATAATTATATATATATATATATATATATATATATATTATAATATATATATATATATATAGTATATATATAATATATATAATATATATATATACTATATATAATATTATATATATTATATATATATATATATATATATACTATATATATATATGGATTATAATATATCGAAATATCAGATTTATCGTAATATCGATATTTTCTGCGTGATTATCGAGGCGATATGTATTTTAAAAATATTCGAATATATCGATTTATCGATATTTTTTAGATATCGGGCATCCCTACTTAGAGGCCAACAAAATTAGAATAAAAATTTGAGAATGCTACCAACCACTCCAAGATACGCATGACGATAACATGGTTTGATGAACAACTTCTGAAATAGAACTGTTAAAGAGTGTGCTAGAGGTTGGTAAGCACGTTGAAGGAGAAATTCCGAGGGAAGGAAACCTAACAGCAGGGCTGCTGAACTGCAAAGTTTTGAGTGTAAATGGAACGTGGAAGAGGATAAAAAAAAAATATATTTTAACTATATGATGTATGAATCATGAGGCATGAAGCCAGAGCCGTGAATTTTGAAATGGTGTAGGCAGAGCGGAGTATTTCAAAATGATGGAGCATGAGTTGGAGAGAGGAAAAAAAATCATCTGACTCCGCAACTTGTTTATAGGCCAACAATAGTTAATTATGCCTAATTTACCCATAGGTTTCTAAAATATCAAGTTTCATTTTCAAAGACTCTCAATATCTCCGATGGCAGACGATCCGAGTTTTGCAAGATTGAATATATATATATATATATATATATATATATATATATATAGGTGTGGCGATACTATTATATATATATATATTATATATATTACTACATATACAAATATATACTATATATATTATATAATATATATATATATATATATATTATATATATATATATAATATATATATAACCCCTAAAAAATATATATTATCAATATATATTAGAGGTGTGGCGGATAGTGATTTTTCACTATCCGCGGAGTTTTTTTGTTTGTAAATTTATGTAAATGCATGTAGAATTTTCTTGGGGATAGTCAAATTATTGTTTTTTTGATACATAAATTACAAAACAATCAAAACATCACCATAATAAGATCTGATAAGGGGCAAAATATAGTATTACTCAACACAATAGATTATATCAACAAGTGTAATACCCCCCTCTCAGACACCAACACCTATACTCGCCTACAAAACAACCCCTTAAACAACTCTACCTTGTCCTTCAATAAAAAATTAAAAATCATCTGCAAAGACTTTCCCATTCTACACAACAATTTAAAAGCAACCATGTCCAACTTAGCACAATTCTATGGTATACCAAAACTTCATAAACCCAATACTCCACTCCGCCCCATCATCTCCAACACAAACTGTCCCACCTACAAACTCGCTGCTTGGCTATCCACACAATTAAAACCTCTTATTAACAACATCTCTAGAACACATATTAACAATTCTGAAGACTTTTTACAAAAAATACGACATCTCAACCCGTGCACACACAACTTCTATAGTTTCGATGTCACCTCTCTCTTCACCTCAGTACCAGTACACACAACTCTACAAATGCTTGAACAATACTTATCCACCAACAACATTCAACTATCCTTTCCTTTACCTCTCATACTAAATCTTATACATCTTTCACTTGAACACAGCTATTTCCAATTTCAACACTCCTTCTTTTTACAAAAAAACGGACTCAGTATGGGTTCACCTCTATCTCCAACACTTAGTAACATTTACATGGAGCTCACCGAACATTTTCACATTCTTTCCCTTCCTGAACTCCAACACGCAAACTGGTTCCGATATGTAGACGACATATTTGTTTCGCTACCACACAACATCGACCCAACCAACATATTACAACACATAAATAATATACACTCTCCAATACAATGCACACTCGAACATCCCACCAACTCCACACTCCCTTTCCTAGATATACTCATTTCTTGGCACAACTCTTTCTACCTAAACTTTTCTATATATGCGTTTAAGCGACAAACTCATCATCGATCATTATCTCAAAAACTACAATAGTACAGGGAAAGAAAAACATTGCTGGAATGCTGGTCCAATTATAAGTGGGGAAAAAGTAAAAAAAAAAAAATAATAATAATAATAAAAAAAATATATCTCAAAAACTACAATAGCTACAGCGAAAAGGAATACATTTTTGGAATCCTGGTAAAATTCTAGATAGGAAAATGTAAAAAAAAAATAAAAAAATAAAAAAAATTATTGTTAATAATTTAGTAATATGATTAGAGAGCCTATTTAGAGACCTTTATTGGTTACTCGTTAAAAATAAATATTTTCTCATTAATTTTTTTTTTTTTTTACTAAAGCTACCCCAAGGTATACCGCCACGATGGGAGGAGTCGGGGTTCTCTCGGCCTTTCCGGGGCACTACGGGGTGGACTAATTCCCCCCTTCGGGAGGGTCTCCGGAACCCCCGCTCTTTGTATTTGGGAGTCCGCGCGGAAGGTTCCTTCGCCGCCCCTCCCACTACGGGACATGGAAAACGTCCCCCCAGTGCTTCCCGTCGGCTCGAGCCCCCTACATTGCCCTTTTAAACCTTTATAATATATATAATATAATAATATATATATATATATATTATATTATTTCCCATCCTCTAAAAAAAAAAAAAATGTCAATATTTATTTTATTTATTTATATTTTTTTTTTTAATTTTCCTAACTAAAAATTTTACAAGGATATCCAAAAATGTATTCCTTTTCGCATGTAAGCTATTGTAGTTTTTGAGTGTTTTTTTTTTTTTTTTTTTTTTTTTTTTATATAAGTTCCGCAATAAAATTCTGCCAGGATGTCCAGCATAGAGATATATATATATATATACTGTAGCTATTCGTAGTTTTGAGATATGGAATCGATGATAGTTTGGTCGCTTTAACCAATTTTCACCAACTTTATTCTTTATATACAGAAAAACCATCAATCTAACCTCCACATTACATTGGTTTTTCACCACTCCACTTCACAAAAAAATAGCACGCTCACCGCTCTCTACATCAGAGCCCTTAAGATTTGCTCATCCATCAATCTCACAAAGATAAACCATTTAATCGAACAACCTTTAAGAATTACAATATCCTACCACCTTATGTATCGAGCATACCAAAAGCCAGAACTAGATCTATAATCATTACCACTAACCCCCACCACGGCTTAAAACCCATCCAACCTATCCCTCTTATCTCCAATACCTGTTGAACCCACTTTCAACTTTAAAAAAATAATATACCACATCCACATATCACCTTAACCTCCCACTAATGCCCTCCCCCTCAAAAAACTTTTCCACCCAACAAGA
>JABUQX010024825.1:0-17500 GCA_015478945.1 Trachelipus rathkii | reverse complement strand
ATTTATGTTCTATTAGATTATTTATTGATTTTATAAGAATATTTAGAAGTTCTATTAGGAGTTTATTTTTATTTTATATTAGTAGCTACTAGCATTTTTGTACAAAAACATATATTTACATTATGAAATATAATCTTTTCTGAATGGTTTACTACTTCCTGCTATTACATATTTATTTATTGAAGCATGAGCAGTAAAGTTATAATATTTTACTCCTAGCAATAAACAATGAGAACATAAATATATGTCTTCATGATCCCCCCTTCATTAACCTCTTTACTGTGGTAAATAGCTAAATGATTGTGTCATGTTTTATTTATAATTTAGAAGAGGTAGAATCCTTGGACTACAGCCCATCAGATGTAGAAGGACTTTGAGGATTTAAATATTCAATGCAAAGACGGTTAGTAGGACATTAAAGGGACACAGGAAAAGGAGCCAGTTAGAAAGAAAAGAAAATATTCACAGAAAAATGAAATTAATTAATGAAAAATTATCGTTTATTATTAAGATAGGTGTTAAGCTATTATTATATTCACATTAGAGATGGCAGTTCGAATAATATCAGCTACAACAGAATCTTTAGGACATGACCCACAGCAATTTATCGTAAGTAGAAGTGTAATTCGAATACGCCAGTAAAGAAATTCGAAAGGGGAAGAACTAAACTTATTCAAAGATAGATTTATTAATTCAAATTAGAAGGCAGCAGTTTGTCAACTGGATCGAAAAAATTACTACAGGAATTGTAGGCAAAGAAAATGCTTAAAGAGTTTAGATTTTTATCAAGTATGGAGATGAAGAACAGTTTTAATAGGAGTTCCACAACTAGACAATAGTGCAGGAAGTACTGTGATGCAAAAGCTGTATTTGCAGCCAGGTTGACAGTGGGGAGCACTTGACAAAATTCAAGCAATATGTTTTGATACTAAGTATGCAAATATTGGCCCCATTAAGGGATGTTGTGTTTTATTTCGAACAGTTAGATGGGAAAACCTGTCTGTATTACCATGTCCGCCATCACATTTTGGAAAATAGTGCTTGAGATTCAGTTTTTTTGAATGTAAAAATGGCAGGAACAATAGTCCTCAACATTATTTTTTAAAAAATTTCAAAGTAGAATGGTTCTAACATAACCAATCAAAATTAACAAATCTGAATTGAAGATAAAAAATATAAGAAATAAAATACTATCTGATCAAATTTTTTAAATACCTTTTTAGAGCAATTTAAAAAATTCAATATCCATAGAGTGATTAATAAAGAATGAATTAAAAATTGCTTGATATTTTTGGGACGTTTCCATCAAGGGACATTTGTTTTTCAATTCCGGAAGCTTTCCACCACGCTAGGTGGATGCAAAAGGAATTTATTATCTTAAAATATATCTGTTTAAGGTCAATTTACAACTTTACAACTTAGAAAAAAAGCGTCTTGAACACATTTGCTTATTTAATATTAAATATCTTTGGAAAAGTTTGGTTTGAACGCCCTAAACCAATCTTTAGCTCCCAACCAAGACCTAACAATTATTGAAATCTTATGAAACAGTATGAGGAAATCTGAAACGGGGATAGCAGATACCAGCCATTTAAAAAATGATAAACCATTTGGTACCTTTAATTCTGAACAGGTTGTTTTTTCTTTGTTTGGACGACTCCTTGAATAATAGTTTGAAAAAGAAGAATTGACAATAAAATTATCTGTCTCAAGAGCAGGACGATGGATTTCGAGGACTACAGTAATGTGGAAACCATTCAATTCCCTTACAAGAAAGTGAATGCCTTATTCACGACAAAAATATAGACCAATTTTATTGCTACACCAAAAGTATGAATTTTTTAAAAGATTTTAAATTGACACCGGAATTTTTGCATTTTACAATTCCAGATGAATGGAAAAAAGACCACACCAACAACCAAACACACCCCCAAAAAAACCACCTACGGACAACACAGTCCCAACCAACCATCCCCAACACCCAACACTAATACACCCACCCAACCAAAAACCACACACAAAACATTGTGATAATGAGATTATTTTAAGAGAGAAAAGATATAGCTGAATGGCTTTTGGAGTTTAGTCAACGATACGCTAAAAGAGTGTCGTTAACTTAATAAAAGATCTATTGCAACTTCTCACGTGCTTTAACAAAAGACCAATGAACGAATCCAAACGAGATACCACAGGAGCTCCTACGAACCCAAATAACCCTCAACTTAGCAAGCTAAAGTACATAGACTACTTGAAAACTGCTACTGCAGCAAAAACCTATCCTGACTCTTCGACACGCCCACCTTAGCAAAACCTTTAACATACCATTAATTTTAAATTTTTAATTTTAATAAAAAACTATTAATAGGTTTTTGTTTTCAGTTAATCAATTGAAAACAGTCTAAAAATGATACTGACTCGACTAATTTTTTAGTTATTTCTTATTTCTTATTCTTTACCACTCACTACATATTATACAAATAAAATTAAAACTTTAGCGATTAATCTCCCTAATTTTGGACATTTGAAAAAACTAGAAGCAATCAGTGATTGCTTACAAATAAATGATAATTACTATTTCCCACTCAACATTAAATTCATACACAAGTAATTACAACTTCCTCAGTCTATCTTAACTTATTTGAAAAGTTTATTATTAGTTTTATTTTATTTATTTCTTTTCCTATGCCATGTCCAGAGAAAGCTAACTTATTTCCTCCCAATCAACACCTAACATCACCTGAATCTCCTAAAACACTCAGAATAAGAACAAATAATGCACTTACGCACAACATATCAACCAAAAGAACAACGAAGCTCACTTAACTACCGACCACACCACTTACACCAACATATAATATGACACCCCATCACACACCACCAGGATCAAATAAGACACACACACAAAACCAACAACGTACGCGAACTCAAATTGAAGCCCTGAATCAAGTTTTATAGGATAAATATTCCTTGTCAATTTATAAAGAAACAAAACCATGATTTTTCTACATAAATCCACCACCTTTTTCAGAATATTAACGTATCAAATGAGCGACACGTGGAATCAAGCACCTAAGCCACACACACAATTGAAGCTAAATACCCATCTCACATCAAATACATCAATCTATTTTAGCACACGCTGGACCAAAAAAATACCTCCCACGACTCGACACAAACACACCCGCCAAATTCACTACTTTGTTATGCACCTATCTTCTCTCTCGACAATCTACACCCAAACATACAACAATTTCTCATCCTCCATGCATTACTCTTTACTGACTCGATCCACTTCTCTTTCTTCAAAGTCTACACAACATCCGGGCGCGATTCCAAGTCACACACACTCCCCTCAAACAAACACTCACCTACTACAATTCCATAATAATAATACAACACGAACACATCATCTCATCTATATACATGAACACCACAAAACTATCTACAAAGCCGATAACTTCATCTATATTAAGTTCTGTCATTTAAATCCATTCATTCAACACTGCACCATCAATCCGTTCATAATACGAATTCAATTCCCTTGATTTTATCATAATTTCCTTCCACACTACTCAACGCCAAACACCCAACCTACAAGAAAATCAATCGCTCGAAACTCCAGAACCTGTTACTTTAGATCCATGCCTCTTATTCCAGACCATGTCTCATTTACTATACATTAAACACAGGTAACAACATATCAGGTCAAGAACCTAGCGCACTAGACTTAGTCCGTTAGTATCATCCACCAGAAATTTAATTGCACCAGCCACCTTCCTGGCCATTCACAACTTTCCTACCACCTCTGCATCATCCGTTCCCATTTCATCCACATATATCCTGAATATTTAAACTCAGACACTTGTTCCAGATACCTCACCATCTAACATAAACTTCACACGAGGACTGTCTCACTCACAACATAACCTTTCTCTTATCTACATTTTCAATATCAAACCCCTTCTTTTACACAACCCTGCCAAATTCTCTCTATCAATCCTCTTACAAACTCTCTTCAACTTTCGCACACACAAACCAAATCATCTTCAATATAATTTAGGATAGGGCACCGAACTCTCTTCATAATCTACCATCATTTCTAAACACATTCCCTGCCCAACCACCTCTAACTCTTTCATAACCCATCTATATACAAGTTGAAAACCAAGTAGACATAACACATCCCTGCCTCACTCCGCTATCAATATTCTAAACCAATCACTTTTGACACCCATTATTCTTACGCACTATCGTCATGCATACATACTTTTGATTTCCATTCAGAAAATCTCTACCACCCAACACTATATATCACTACAACCTGCCATAGAGGCTTTCCTATTATCCTATCCATTTACGCCTGTTGAAATCCATTTTAAAACCAATACATTCATTCTTCTTCTTCCACACTTTTCTCAATCATTTGTTTCAATGTAAAGATTTGATCCACACATCCTCTACGATTTGTAAACGCACCTCGTTATTCACCAACAGTCCTTCAGTCACTCGACGCACTCTTTCGACCAAAATACCTGCATATATCTTCCCTACAACACTCAATAAACTAATTCCCTTATAATTCCTACAGTTACCCTTATCCTCCTTAACCTTATATAAAGGTACTATCAATGCTTTCCTCCAATCCCTCGGAACTATACCCTCCATTAACGCTTTGTTACACAACTTCCAAGTCCAATCCATCACCATCGCTTCCGTTCTTGATCATTTCACCAGTAATTTCATCTATACCTGCAGATTTACTATTTTTCAACTTTCTCACTCTACCCATTACCTTCTCCTTGCTAATGACCTCATCTCCAAAATACCTATTCCTTCTTTCACCATCAAATCCACACACATTCACTATCACCTCTTTATTACTGCTTGTTATGCTGATTTTCGGAGTGTTCCCTCCAGACACCTCCATCTTTAATCATTATTCTAAGCAGATTCCCCTTATTCTCATTCTTAACCTTACGCTCTTCTTTCCAGAAGAGCTTCCTTTTCTCTCATAAGTCCCAATCCATCCTCTTTCCAAACTGTTCATTTACCTCGTTTTTTCATCCTTTCTATGCACCTTTTAGTATTCATTTTTTCATCCTTATGTAATTCCAACATCTTTCTTTTGAAACCTTATCAATGACTTTTAGTACATTCAACCACGCTCCTTTTTTTACTTTTAACCTCATTATCACCTCATCATCACCTCTTCATTCCACCACTCACTGTTAACATTGTTGCTTCCTACTTTAGCACATCCACATACTTCTTTTGCACTGATAACAACCACTTCTTTCATTTGCTTCCAAATTTGTTGAGTTTCAACGAGCTAATTGGGATGCACTGCGTCGCTTTTTTTGCAAACTATCGTTGGAATGAATCATGTTTTGTTCCGGAGAACGCCTCTGCTTCTGCTGAAAAGGTAGGGGCCGTGATCACGGATGGGATGAACAGGTCCATTCTATCTTCCACTAAATCATTTTCTCCTCATAATCCATGGTTCGATGGCTCTTGTTCTTGTGCCATCCAGGAGCGTGACATTGCGTATAGGGCGTGAAAAACTATCGTTCTGCTATCACTCTAACTAATTTTCGTTCTGCCAAGAATCGATGCAGGGATATTATTCGACTGACCAAGCATTTTTACATTAAAAGGAAGTGTGCTGCCCTTCTTAATTCTCCTTCTGATAAAAATTTCTGGCCTCTTGTCAAAAATATCTCCAATAACTTCTGTTCTGATAAATCTGCCTTTTCCTCCTCTTATCCGTTCTGACGGTTCTGTTGCTAACACCCCTTCTGAAAAGGCTAATCTCTTTGGTCTTTTTTTTTCATCTAATTCCACCCTGGATGATGCCGGCTCCCCTCCTCCTGCTCTATCCCCTCTCAGGTGTCCAATGTCTCTACCTGTCATCATTCATGATCGGGTACATGAGGATTACTGAAGACTATGAACATTATCCCGAAAGGCCAGTGGCCCAGATGCTTTCTCCTCGTGTTTTGAGAAAAGTGTGCTTTGAGCTGGCGCCTTTCATCGTTTCAACTCTCTACTCCCTATGACTTTAATTCCTAATTAACTTTTCCTCAGTGCTGAAGCGCCGCTTTTTTATTCAGCCAATTTCCTTAAAAAAAGGTACCCGCCTGATCATTCTAACTATCGACCTATTGCCTTAACTTTGTATTCTGTCTAAAGTCTTGAAACTCTCCTAAACTCTCATTTTCCTCGATCATATAAGATCTCATTACCTTCTTTCAGATCGTCAGTGTGGCTTTCGACGTTCGAGATCAACTTGTGACATCCTTTCCTATCTCACTGATTTTTGGTCTTCTGCCCTTAGGGACCATGGTGGAGTCTTGTTGGTTGCGCATTGACTTATCTAAAGCTTTTCACGATGGATATGGTATGGTCGCTACTCCTAAGCTACCTTCCTTTGGATTTCCTCCTCGCTTTTCCCAACTCTTGTATCTTAGTTTTTCTTTCAGATCTTTCATTTCCGCTCTTCGTTGATGGAGCAACCTCCTACTTTCTTATTAATTGTGGTGTTCCTCAGGGTTCTGTGTTTATCCTCCAAACTTTTTTCACTACTTTTAATCAACGTTCTATCTTAGCTGCACTTATCTAGCGTCAGTTCACTTTTGCCGATGACTCACTCTCCATTCTTCCACTCATTTTCAATATGTGTTCCCTTATTTGTATCTAGAGTTGCCTCTCGTCATCACAGCTTTCTGATTTCAATTCTTGCCGATCTGATCGGGATTTCTCAGTGGGAGGTAATCGCAATCTTTGGTGTGTGAAATTCAACTCTTTGACAACTCAACTTCTTCATATCTCCCTGTCTAAAACACCTTCCAACTTTCCTATCCCCTTTGACGGCTCTAATGTCTTACTTGTAAACAACATAAACATTCTTGGACTAAAAATAAATAGTGAATTGTCTTAGAGACCTCATATCACATCGGTTGCTAAAATGGCCTCAAATAAGCTGGGAATTCTATTCGTGTGAATTTTTGTCTTCTGCTCAAATACCCTCCATTTACTATAAGGTATTTCATTCGCCCGTATGAATACTGTTTCTACATTGGGGTGGGATTTCCGGTTCCACCCTCTTTTTGGATAGACTTGAATCTAAGGCTAAGAGGCTTATAAACTGTCCCATACTTTCTGACTCCCTCGACCCTCTTTCTCAGCGACGTGACATTGGTGACATATCTCTTTTCTATAGGTATTACAACTGCAGGTGCTCGAGATAATTGACATTTCGCATTCTTCCACCAATGCCTCGCCCTCGTAACACAAGAAGTGCCTTGTTCTCACATGAATATTGTGTGAATATTGGACACTCAAGGATCACTCGTTGTAATGCGTCCTTCTTTCCGTTCACATCTGTTTTGTGGAACTCCTTGCCTTCCTCTGTTTTCCTTGCAATATTCAATCTTTCTCTATTTAAGTCTCGCATTTGTGCCCACCTGAGGGAATTGCGTTAAACAAGGGACAGGGTGGGTTTACTTTCCATTTATTTTAATTTTTGTTTTTCTTTTTGTCATTATTTATTTATTTATTATTTTTTTTTTTGCCCCCTCCTTTTGAAAAGGGCCCTGTCCGTTAGTAAAAAAAAACTAAAAAGAACTGATTTGCTTGCGAGCGCTCTTAAATAATTATCCTTATTACCTTGTTCACTTAACTTCTCACTCTTAATTCTACCCACTTCATTATTATTATTATTATTATTATTATTATTATTATTATTATTATTATTATTATTATTATTATTATTATTATTATTATTATTATTATTATTATTATTATTATTATTATTATTATTTTATTATATTATTATTATTATTATTATTATTATTATTAATTATTATTATTTTTTTATTATTATTATTAATTATTATTATTCATTATTTATTTATTATTATTATTATTATATTATTATTATTATTATTATAATATTATTATTATTATTATTTATTATATTATTATTCTTATTTATTATTTATTATTATTATTATTATTATTATTATTATTATTATTATTATTATTATTATTATTATTATTATTATTATTATTATTATTATTATTATTATTATTATTATTATTATTATTATTATATTATTATTATTAAGATGTCTGAGTTTAAATATTTCGGATCTGCGTTGGATGAAAAGGGAATGGATGATGCAGAATGTAGTAGGAAAGTTGTGAATGATAGTAAGGTGGCTGGTGCAATTAATTCCTTGGTGGATATGAAAGGACTAATTCTGGAGAGAGCTAGGGTTTTACATGAGGGTATGTTGTTATCTGTGTTAATGTATAGTAGTGAAACTATTGTCTGGAATAAGAGGTATAGATCTAAGGAACAAAGTGTTCAGATGGACAATCTTAGAGTCGTGTTAGGAGTAAGAAGAATTTACAACATGAGGATTGAACGCATTATTGAGTTGTGTGGTGAGAAGAAGGGCGTAAATGAGAGAATAAACGAGAGTACATTGAGATGGCTTGGTCATATGGAAAGTATGGATGATAGTCCGTTTGTTAAGCGGATGTATATTGGTGAGTGTGCAGAGAATCGACCGACTGGGATACGGAAGAAAAAGTGGAATGAGGCAGTGAAGGAATGCCTGAAGGAGAGGAATGCGAGTTTGGCAGAGGCGAGAAGAAAAGTGTTCAAAACAGGAGTGAATGTCAGGGTTTTGTGAGGGGGTATGGTTATGGACTTTGCCCACGGCATGAACCCCACATTGGCGAGATATCACAGTGAGTGAGGGTCCGTCGCAGTTTCGTTAAGCCTCAGGGTAAATTTTTTTGATTGCGACGATTTCTCACTGGGGGAATAAAAGGGACGGTAAAAGGGGGGCTTTCCTTTCGACTTGCGTCATGCTCTTCTACTACTTTCCTGTTCTGGTGTATGCTACGCTCCTCACTCCCAATCTGGGGATAGGAGGAAGATAATATATATATATATATATATATATATATATATATATATATATATATATGTGTGCTGTATATATATATATATATTATATATATATATATAATATATATATATATATATATATATATATATATATATATATATATATATATAGGTGTGTGTGTGTATGTGTGATAGGCGTGTGTGAATATAGGTGAGTGTGGGTGGAGTACGTGGGTGTGTTCGTATGTGTTTGTTAGCGGATGTGTGTGCGTTTATTGTTAGTTATTAACAATGCTCTTTACAACCGATCTAATTATCACAATCAAATAAGGTTTACGTGACTCTTATGTTTAATTTAGAGTGAAGACAAATGAAGAGGTTTCCGATCCTAGCAAACACCTTAAATCAATTCCTGGAATTCATGATAAAGACTTCGATTACCGATACTGATGTTTTGACAAGTATGTTGCGCTTCTTCAGGTTTAAACAAAGCAAAATTGATTTTAGTCTTCAATCGTTCTTAATAGAGATAAAAGAAATCTTTCGTCGTTGTAAGCAATTTTAGAAAAGGTAAAATCAAACTACAAATCTGCTTCAGAAAAGAATATACATACACACATATATACAGCCTATTTTTATATTATAATATATATATTATATATATATATATTATATATATATATATATATACTTTTATATAATATATAATCTATATATATAAAATATATATATATATTATCATAATATATTATATATATATATATTATATATATATTATATTTATTATATATATATTATATAATATAATATATATATATATAAAAAAATATATATATATATATATATATATATATATATATATATATATATATATATATATATATATATAAATATATATATATTTATATATAATTATTTCTTCTATATATTTATAGATATATATAAAAAATATATTTTAATATTTTTATATAATGTTATATAATTAATATATATAAATATATAATATATATAAATAAATATATAATATATAAATTATATATATATATAATATCTTTATAATAGTAGAAGATTAATTTTAATTTTTTATATATATATATATTTATAATTTAAATTGCTACCATATGCGTAGTTTTAATATGTATTTGTTAGGTACACCCTTGAGAAGTTATTGGTCTCTTGCTTTTTGGCTCACTTCTGTATGAGCATTTTTCAGGATTTAAAACTGTTTACATTACTTGATACGTTTTATTGCACATAGTTATCATTGTTTAAAAACCTTATAATCAAATTTTTAAAACTAAATTTAAAACAACATATCAATCCTAAAGGGCAAAGATTCTTTTTTTAAAACCTAAGAACACTTATTAAATAGCTTTCGTCAATAAATTGACCTCCTCAGTCTAAGTGCTCTTTTAAACTAAACTTATTTGGGTATTGATTTTTACGAGACTTCGACTGCTTCAGCAACACCAACATAGTCGAACGCAGCCGGAAACAAACGTCTGGCAACCTGTTCATTTTCTATTTAATATATATATATATATATATTATATATATATATATATATATAAATATATACACAATATAAAAAAATATTTCTATATGAAATATAAATATATTATTTATCCATATAAAGTTTTAATTTATTTATTTGTTAATTTTATATGATATATAAGTTTCAGATATATCTTAGAAATACATTTAATATGATGTAAATATAAAAATTAAAATTTTATATAATACATATAATACTATATATATAATATATATATATTATAATATATATTATTATATATATCATAAATGTATAGTATATATATATATATTATATATATTATATATTAAAAATATTATATAAATATATATAAGTATATATTATATATATTTATATATATATATATATATATATATATATATATATATATCAAAAAAAATTTTTTGATCAATTGTGTTATGTTAATTATTTACAGTTTATAATAAAACAAATACATACAAACGCACGCACACACATAACATACTCATAGTATATATATATATATATATAATATATGTACCGCTATTTATATATATATTATATAATATATATATATATAATAATATATATAATATATATATATTATATAATATACTAACTATATATAATATATATATACCGTATATTTTTAAATTACAATATCCACATACACTTGCGAATGAAATTTTTCTTGCTTGCTTAAGTATATATTACACATAGACTCATATCCAATATTTATCCAGGATATGATTTTTTTTTTTTAAATATATTGGAACGAGTAGTATCTCCGAACCTTGAAAAAAAGGAGAAAAAAGGGAAATTAGAAGTGTGTGTGGTAGAAAGGAAGACTAGTTGTGGAGTTTTTTATTGATGGTTTTGATAAGTTAAGAATGTGTATTTATTAGACTGTTTTGTAAGAAAGAGCACGGCGCTTGAGTTGACTCAAGGTCTTATTTTCAAATATTATTTATTTTTAAAATTTATTATTATTTTTTTTAAATTGGTTTATTTTTTGTTTTATTTGTTTAAAACATTTTGTTTTTACTAAAAAAAAAATTTGATTTGCATGTCTATAACTTAAAAAAATTGCATTTTTACATACCCTAAAGCAGTAAATCAGTAAATCAGCGAATCAAATAACCCACCCTGCCCTCCCCACCAGACCCGTGATCTATTGATCTATTGATCTATCGATTCAAGTCATATTTTGTATAACATAACACAAAACTTTTATTCTTTTTATGTTTATTATGTAAAAAATTTACATTTTTGCACACCCTAAGGCAGTAAATCAGTAAATCAGTAAATTAAACGACCCACCCTACCCTTCCCACCCCTCCATGTTCTATTGATCTATTGATTCAAGTCATATTTTGTATAACAACACAAACCTTTTATTTTTTATGTTTAAAACGTAAAAAATTTGCATTTTTACACACCCTAAAGCAGCAAATCGGTAAATCAGTAAATCAAAACACACACCCCACCCTTACCACCCATCCATGATCTATTGATTAATTGATCTATTGATCTATTGATTCAAGTCATATTTTGTATAACATAACACAAAACTTTTATTCTTTTTATGTTTATAACTTAAAAAATTTGCATTTTTACATACCATAGCGCAGTAAATCAGTAAATCAGTAAATTAAATCACCCCACCCCTACCCTCCTCCCCTCAGCCCACTATACCATGATCTATTGATCTACTGTTTCAAGTTACATTTTGAGTATCATTTTGGATAAACATAACATAAAAAACTAGTTCTTTATACTCTAATCAACGAATATATGCTAACTTATTTTTATGCTATGTTCGGATAAAACTTTATTTTTATGTTATTTTTGGATTAAACTTTGTTATGTTTGTAATTATTCGTTGGGGATTATGATACTTAGGTAAGGTTATGATGAAATTTTGTTAAATATTACTATGATAATATAAAAAAAATTGTTACGTTAGCATATATTCGTTGGTCAGTATGTTAATTAGACAGGGTTATGCTAAATGTCTGTTAAATGTTACCATGTTAATGTAAAATTAACATTAATATGTTAGAGATATGCTTGAAAAAAAAGTGTGAATAGGTTACGTTTTGTACGCTTGTTACTTACTTTACTGCTGTAGTATGGAACTTTGTTAATGTTAGTTGTTATTCGTGCGTAGGTGTGTTTAGGTTTGGTCGCGTTATACATTATATTCTTATTTCATATTATGCTATGTTAGCTTTATTAATGTGAAAACTTTGTTACGTTAGCATTCATATTCGTTGGTTAGTATATAAAGAACTTATTTTTTATTGCTATGTTATCCGAAATGATACTCGAAATGTGACCTGAATCAATAGATTTCAATAGATCAATAGATCATGGAAAGGTGGGAGGCAGGGGAGGAGAGGGGGCGGGTGGTTTGGTTTACTGATTTACTGACTTACTGCTTTAGGATCAGTAAACTATTACACTTTACTTGATATTTTTTATTCAAAGAACTTATTTTTTATGTTATGTTTGGATAAAAACTTTGTTTATGTTTGCGAATTATATACTGGGGAATGAACCCATTGGAAGGCCAAATTTTTGCTTATAATAATTACTATGTTATGTAAAAAACCTTTGTTACGTTAGCATATGTGCGTTGGTCTGTATGATAATTAGACAAGGTTAGGATAATTTTTTGTTAAATATTACCATGTTAATGTAAAATTAACATTGATATGTTAGAGATATGCTCGACAAAGTGGAATAGGTTACGTTTTTGTATGCTATGTTAGTTATTAACTGTTGTTAAGTATGGAAACTTTTTGTTATGTTAAGCCACAGTTTATTCGTGCTAAAGGTGTGCTAGGTTTGTTGTTGTCACATTATATTCTTAGTTCAGGTGATGCTATGTTAGCTTTATTAATGTGAAAACTTTGTTACGTTAGTATATATTCGTTGATTATTTATACAATAATTATTGTATAAAGAACTTGTTTTTTATGTATATTGTTTATCTAAAATGATACTCGAAATGTGACTTGAAACAGTAGATTAATAGATCAATAGATCATGGTAAGGTGGGTGGAGGGGGGGAGTTTAGGGGAGGGTGGTTTGATTTACTGATTTACAGATTTACTGCTTTAGGGTATGTAAAAAACGCAGATTTTTTTATCTTTTAAACATTAAAAAGAATAAATGTTTTGTGTTATGTTATACAAAATATTGACTTGAATCAATAGATTGAATTGTATATATTATCAAATAGAATTAAGAATAAACTTATAAGAGGTAGGGGTGTGGGTGTTTTTGATTTCACTGATTTACTGATTTACGGCTTAACAAACACTTACTCCCGTGTTGCTACAAAATGAAAAAAAATTTACGATTATAAACCTAACAAAAGAATATAAGTCTTAATGCTCAGTATATGTACTACCCTATAAACAACCAAACTATGACTTGACATCACAAAAATAGATTCAATAGATAATGGCGTGGGTAAGGAAAGGAAAATAGGGTGGTGAGTTTGATTTACACTGATTTACTTGCTATTAGAGGTATGTAAATCATAAATCTTTTTTACGTTCTCTAAAACATAAAAAGATAAAAGTTTTGTGTTCAATTATTTTGGCAAAATGACTTGAATTTCAAATAGAATTCAATCTAGATTCATTGGGAATGAATGGGCTGAGGGTGGGATGGAAGTTATTGACTTTACTGCAATTTACTGCATGAGGGTGTGTAAAATGCAACTTTTTACTTTTACCATAAAAAATAAAAGTTTTCGTGTATGTTAAACAACAAATAATGACCTTGGAATCAAACAGAATCAATTAGACTACGGAGTACACCAAAGGCCAGTGCGCCTCCCAGCCGGTAGGGTGGGGGGTTTGATTTAACTGCATTACGTCAATTTACTGCTATAGAGGTATGTCAAAAACTGCAATTCTCTTTAGTTAATAAACATGAAAGTTAAACAGTTTAAGTAAAACACAAAATGTTTTAAACACATCATAAAACAAAAAAAAAAATCAGACCAAACAATAATGAAGCTTAAAAAAAACTAAAATGATTCACAAATTATAAAAATACCCATTAATATTTGAAAAATAGACACCTTGAGCTCAACCTCAAGCACACGCTGCTCTCCTCCAGTTCATCATTTATCCAATCTTCTTCTCTGGTGTTATCTCCCAATTTTATCTTCTATGTTACAATTTTCCAAGATTTTTTGGGGGCTAGCCCCAAACACATATGGGATATCGTCACTTTTTTCGGCAGTAACCGAGGATTCGTTTAGAAAGATGGATATACCAAGTTTCAGCCTTCTACGATCATTTAAATTCTTAGGGGGCCAGCACCCCCTAAGGGGGTTGCAGAATGGCCACGTAACCTCGTCTGCAACGAGTTACGTCAACCCCATAATCGGCCACCCCACCCAAACACGGCTATCAAGTTATGGGGGGAAAAATACCAATGTCTCAAAACTCATCATACTGTTGCTTGTGCAGAGTCTGCGTGACGCGTGAGGTGCGCAGCGGAACCACTAGCCAGAGGCACACGGTAGAACACACCGCAATTTGACAAAACACAACTATACCAACTGCATACAAACGTAAAACAAATAAAAAAAATATCCATACACAAAAATAAACATTACTGACAATGATACCTTAAATATTTCGATCTACCCTTATTTATTTATTGATTTATCTTATTTCATTTATTATTTTTTAATTATTTTACGTCTCCGCACGAAAATCCGTTACCCGGGGTAGATATATTATTAGATACGCAGGAACGAAAAAGTGCAATGTGAAAATCATTTCCCGGAGTTTAGGAGCGTATACACTGGAAATCTGACTCCTCCTACTATAAATACTGTATTATATAATATATATAATATATATATATATATATACTACTATATTATATATATCTATACTTAATATATATATCAAATAAATCAATATACAAACGGTAGTATTAATACATAAATGGAGATTAAATACAACTATTATATATACCATACATATATCAACAATCACAAACACTCACCACACCCAATACCACCTCTTCAATAAACACTATACCTAACCTATTATAATATCACACACTCCATCAGTAATAAATATCACAATATATACTAAATAATAATACATATATTCAATCACTACTATACTATATATATATATCGATACATAAATACATATATACTATATATATAATTATATATTATATATATATATAAACGAAACATATGTACAGATATGTGTATCGAACATATAGATATGTGTATCAAACATGTACAGAGTATGTGTATAACTAAATTATATATATTAGGGTGGAGTTGGAGCCGCTGCGACTGCGGTGCGGTGCGTGAGAACATGGTGCGCTCATTTTGGTGCGGTATGCGGTGCGGTGCGCATTCAAAATGTTCAGCGACCTGTTGCGGTGCGGTCGGTGCGGAAGAAAAATAAAAAGTTGCGGTTGCGTGCGGAACCAAACACAACGCACCAGACAAAAAATTAGTGGTGCGGGTGCGGTGCGGTGCGAATAAAAACTGTTACTGCAGCCCTTTTTGATCTCGCACGCACCGCACCAGCTTCCAGACAAATTAAAAAAAAGATAAAAAAAATGAAAAAGAAAATTGAATTGGAATATATACCTATATATATATAATATATATATAATATATTATATATCTATATATGATATATATATAATATAATACTATATAATATAATTATATATATATATATAGTATATATATATAATATATACTATATATAATATAACAAAAATATGTATATATATTCATATATAATTATATACATATAATTATACAGATATATTATATATATAATATTATTATATATATATATATATATATATATATATATATATATATATATATATATATAGGTATATAATATATATATATATATATATACTATATATATTACTGTATACTGCCCCTTCAGTAGATGTTATTGCGCTACACAGGGATTCATCAAAGGACGAATAAGAATACGGAAAGCAGGTCTTACCAAGTTATTTTTATGGAACAAGAAAATTAACGGGATTTAGGATCATTATAAAGCTTTAGATACAAACAGCTCGCACGTCTGATATTCCTGTTCCGAGGTTTATCAAAATTAACGAGTGATAGGTAAACAAATAGTTTTCATTTACGATGTTCATTGTCCCATCATTTAATGGTACATAACAAATGTACCGAACCATAAATTTAGAAGAGGAAAGGAAGTGCTCAATATCGTCTCTCTCATTCATTTTCTTTTCTTGACTGTCAATTGTACTGAGGATTTAAATACTCTAATTCGGAGTTATTACGAGAGGATGAAAACAAGTGTTTGCTGATTATAATAATGATATCTTTAAATTGACTGCGAAGTCAAGATACAATTGGTATAGAATTGATTGGAAGAGAATTGTCATGGAATTTTATTATCAGGGCGGCCGATTGGCATTTAGTTCTTTCATTCTTTCCATCGTAAGCAAAGTGCTGTTCCAGCGAGTTTGAACGTCTTGTATTACTGAAAGCTGTGGAACATTTATTTTATCCTGTATTTTTTTGAGTTCTACTTGGTCTGTTGTTGAATGATTAAAATGTGTTGCAATTGATCTGCATTTTGAGGTTAGTTCAGTAACGGATTTTTGAGATGTTATACCATTCGTAATGGTAAGGTGCAGTTGATGACTTATACAGTTTACGTTATTGATGCCAGAAAGATTCAGAACTTTCTTTATATTGATACCAGCATCTCTCATGACGCAATGAACATCATCAATAGACAAATTCCATTTCTCCAGCAATCGATTAAATATTAAACTTAAATACTAAACTGTGTGACGTTATGAAAGTTGTTCAGCACACAACACGAAATTTTGTCACTGAAAGTTGCTATCAATGGAACGACATGTCAGAGATAACAAAGGAACTCCCGAGTGAGTGTCTGACCATTCATCGGTAGTGAAAGAAAGCTTAGTCAATTTTTTTAAAGAGCTTATTACATTGATAATTTGGGGTTGAACGGTGTCATACATTTTTTCTCTGTAATATT
>JABUQX010024824.1:12500-27672 GCA_015478945.1 Trachelipus rathkii | reverse complement strand
TATCTGTGTGTAATGAACAACTCGTGTAATGTTGATAATCATACGTCATCAAACATACACTCGATCAATGTATGACACATACGGATGCACACATATGTAAAATATTATATAATAAAAACAGGGCATGGGGATAAGGCAGGGAAGGGTAATAATAATAATAATACATCATAATATATAATATAAAATAACTCCATATAACGTCACATACAATACTATAACATAATCAACGTGTGTTACGACGAGCTACGTGCGCGTAACATCAATGTGTACAAAGTATTTCATGTACGCGACTATTCCCATAAGTACGGTTACTGGTCTACATACTTACTCCGGCCTTTTAACTATTTCATGCTTAATAGAATCTATTGGACCTAAGCATTGGAATCTTATATAGCCGCCTAGAACACAATCTCTGGAGAGCTTCTATTGGAGAATGAATATTCAATTGCCAATGGAAAGTGCTACAGTAATCCACGAAAAGGAGTGAAACCACTACCAATGAAGTGTAATAAACTCATTATAAAAAGCAATCCAGAAAACCATTGAGCCGAGAAATGATTTTAATAATCTATGAGTGTCTAGGATCAAAGAGTTTAGGGGCCTAAGAAAGGAAAGAAAGGTGCGCTGGTCCAACTGACAGGATGCGCATGACCCATGTAACCTTTGGAGATGGGTATAATAATATATACCTAATATATAACTAAACTATAAATATATTATATAAATATATATATCTTTATAATATAATATATACAATAAATTTAACTCATAATTATAATATATACTGATATACTATATATATAATTATATACTAAACAATCCAATTCACTAATACATAAATAGTTCGCCTATTCAAATAATTTCTCTAGAAACCAAAAAGGAGGTCAACGCTTTGTAATTGCAAATCTTCCAAAAAAAAAGAAGAATTGAAAGGCGCTCGAGAGAGCAACAGAATGTAGCTTGATGCCCGAGGGCACAATAATTCTTATGTCAATTTGGGCAATTAAATATTTCTTTATATTTGTCAAAATTAAGATGTAAGAAGATAAGCGATTATAAATAGAACATATTATGCATGCTTCGCTTTATCTTTTTCTTTGCATTCTTGTGCTTATATATATATATAACTATATATACATATATATACTATATCTATATATAACAACTATTATATATATACTACATATATTATTACTATATATATCATATATATATATATTAATAATATAATATATATTTATAATATATTAATATAATATATTATATTACTATATTATATATATATATTACACTACTTTATACATTATATTATATATTATAAAGTAATATAATAATATATTATAATAATAAATATAATATTCAATACGACATGTAAGTTGAATACAAGTACAAAACAGAAGAGGTTCTAGTTTTCATTATTAGAAGTACATGTAAGAATGAAGCATATATACGATTTAATCCTGTAGGTAAATAAGCGCACTGGAAAGATGTATGTAGATACTACAAACAGCCCTCCTCGAAGCGAGTCGGTATACAAATTGGGAAATAATGAAGCAATACCGTTGAAAATAGTGAAACAGTATTCGTAGGCAGATTAAGATGTTTTCATATATATAATATTAATATATATATATATATATATAATATATATATCACATAATTATATTAAATTCCAATATATTTAATCATAATATATCATATAGATACTATATAAAGAGAGAGAGATGAGAGAGAGAGATAAGAGTCAGAGAGAGAAGAGAACAGAGAGATGAACGAATCGAGAGAGATTTTTTCATATATGCATAAATGTGACGAGAAAATTGACAACTATTTTAAAACATGTTTCACTGAAACCACGCTACATATAAAGATTATAACGAATTTGAAAAATGCATCTGGACGGAGACGACCTGGCAAGAAGACATGATATCATTAGAACATGCATCAAATACAGTATGAAATATTAGAGCAAAATCGCACTGAAATCATATGAAAGGTACGTTCAATTCTCCAACAGGGATGACTTGGAGACTCATGTAAGTTAGTTGTACCGAGAGAAAACAGAAGGAAAGAGAAGGAAGAATTAAAGAAATTTCTCTCTAAAATATCAGAGTGGAACCAGAACGAGAAACACCACCACAGAAAATGTTATTTAATAATATATCTATAACACCCCCCAGGAAGCACCCCACCCACCACACGGACTTCTCAACAAAGTCGATAAAGAAATGCTGCCATAGAGTTTGTTGGAAGGAAAATTAATAAAAATAAAGAACTGAAACTGACAGTTCAACTAGCGACATCATTTTGAAAACAATAACAACAGAAACTATCTCACTGAAAGAGCCCAATAAACCGTCGACATATGCCAGGCAAGGAATCATAGATAATCTATAGATATTAAATCAATCATAAAAAACTCGTAATCGATTTATATCTATTAAAATATTTAGATACTCAAAACCTTGACAAAAACTCTATTAAAATAACCCCTAATTAAAATTGTAATAAAATTAATTATACGGATATATTAATCCTTCCTAAAAACATTTAGTGAACATATCAACTATAACATAAATTTTTTAACACATCTAATAAATACATTTCATCTTTATTCCAATTATCATCATAATAATATACTAAATTATAATAGTAGATTAACTTATAATAAAAATCTTCAAAGATATTAACTACAAAAAATAAAAACAACCTCAATTCAGAACAAATTTAGTAAAGAAACTAAAATAATTATTTAGATAATTAATTCTTAATATATCATATAAATTACTTTTCACATCAACACAGACAAAAAATTAACCTCGCTCTCTATCTTAAGAACCGGTTTAACACTTGTAGTCATATCTAGAATGTAATGGTACATATAGTCATGAGCATAACTATAAATTACTCTACCAACATAAAAAATGAAATAAATACACATATAATAATAATAATAAACTCATATAACAAAAAGTATTTATCATTTATTCAAAACTAAAAAAAAATAAAAAAAAAATAAATAAATTATCAATCTATGTCCAAAAAAATAAAAGTATTAATAGATTCAAAAGAAGCTCTGAGTGATACATGAAAAATTTACCAAAATATTCTAAATTGAAGAAAACGCTAGAATATATAAAAAAAAAAAAAATATAAATATAAAAAAAATAATATAAAAAATAATAATAATAAATAATAAAAAATAATAATATAAAAAAAAAAATATAATAAAAATTACTCTTTCTCATTCAATTTATTCTAATTTTCCTCTCCCAGGAAGGATTTCTACATCCTGTCCCACAACGACAAGCATCTATCATCTCCAGACGTCACCTCAATCACTGCAAATTCTGTTCACATCATCTACACTATTAACAGCGCTCTCCAATATTCCTGCGTGGTAGTCGAAACATCATACTTCACACCACGAGCTTATCATCACACCTAAGAATTCAACGACCACATCACACTATTCTCTTCGGTCTTCCCCTTGGTTTTCTGCCCTCTGGTGTCCTATCCATTCCCATCTTCTTTTCGGCCTTCTCTCCTGCTCCATCCTCTCCAGACGTCCCCACCATCTCCATCTCCCCACATCCATCTTCAGGGTGTCATCTTCTTCACCCTATATCTTCTCTAATAACTTCATTTCCTATTCTGTCTTCCTACTCTTTCAATCATAGTTCTTAATATCCTCATCTCCGCCGCTTGTATTCTACTCTCTCTCTCTTCTTCGTTGTTGTCCCATGTTTCCGCTCCGCACAGCAGTGTCGGAGTCAGTATGCTGTTAAAAAATCAACTTTTTTAACCTCTATTCCGATGTTTTCTGTGCTTTCATCATGAGCGTATATACCGTTTCCAAACTAATCCATACTTTTTTCCATTCTTCGCATAAATCTCTTCCCCACTTCTCTCTTCTATTACAAAGCATCCTCCCGAGATAATTGCAGGTATTTACCTCCTTCACCTCCTCCTCCCTCACCATCATTCTCATCCCCTCCTCATTTTCCTCCGGTTACTGTTAATCATCTCTGTCTTCTGTATGTTCAACTTCATCCATGCTTCCTCCAACTCCTCCGCAACCAACTCCCCCACCTCTCGAATCGCCTCCTCTCCCTCGCTCCAACATGCCAGATCGTCGCATATGCCATTATGTCCCCTTCATATTCTCCCAGTCTCTCTTTCCTTTTCACCACGTCTAAATATAATATAAACAGCAGTGGGGGATAAACACTTCCCTGCTTCACTTCCTGTTTTCAACCTCAAGAAATTATTCGTTCTCTGCACTCAAGTTCTAACCTTACAGTGCATTTGTCATACTACTTTTCTATCGCCTTCTTTAATCTAACCTTCACTCCATAATTCCTCTCCATAGCTCTCCAGAGCTTTTTCCTTGGCACCGAATCGAATGCCTTTTGCAGACGATAAAGGCTACAAAGAATCTCTTGCCATATTCCAGCATCTTTCCGAGACAATTCTCAGTGTGAATAAGAGGTCCGTCGTTCCTCTTCCCTTCTATACCGTACTGTTCTTCTCCGAGTCTCGGCTCAACCTTCTCTCTCAACCTCCTCTCCCAATTATTCTTCGTATATTTCGTCAGATGGTCCATCAGTGAGATGCCCCTATAATTATTACAGCTTCCAGAATCTCCTTTACCTTTATATATCGGTATTAATATTGCTTTACCCCACCTTTCCGGCACCTTTCCCTCTCTCCAACACATGTTTATCAAACTGATGATTCTCCCTTTCAATTCCTCTCCTCCCTCCAACACCAACTCCACAGCCACTCCAATCCTCTCCTGGGCTTTACCCTTCTTCATCCTTTTATTGGCTCTTCATATCCTGCACCGTTATCTCTCCGCCTCATCCTCCTCTTCCCGCCCCGGAAAAAGAACTGCAGCTTCTTCCTCTTGTTCTCTGTATTCTACATTTAGCAGATCTTCATAGTATTCGGTCCATCTATCATTTCTTTCTTCCGGTCTCATAAGAATCTCTCCGTTTCTATCTTTTTTATTAATTCTAGTTACACTTTTTGGTTTTCTATACGCCTTTCACCATCTTAAACTAGCTTTTCAATCCTTCGCCCAACAATCCTCTCGTATTTCTTCCTCCTGTCAATTCTCCTCTGTCTCCATCTTTCTTGCTCTCCTCTTATTCTCTCTGCCTCATTCCTTGCCTGTACATATTCCCTCCCTTGCTGCCGCTGTTCTCCTTTTCAGAAATTTCTTTTTCATTTCTCTGTTTTTTTCTTAATTGCTTTTTTCACTTCTTCGTTCCACATGGTGTGTGTCTCTCCTAGTACCTCCTACCCATCTTTTACCAAGTGTTTTCTCTGGCACTTTCCTGATGACATCCTGCAAGTCTTCATTTTCTTCTCCATTTCTTAGGGTTTCCTGCATTTCCCGTTCATAATTTCGTCTCGTTTCTTGTTCTGCCAACTTCTCCACTCGACCACTGCCCTCTTACCTCTCATTTACTCCTCCCATCCCCTCTAATATCATATATATCATATATTATAATAATATTATATATATATTATATATATATATAATATATATATATATATATATATATATATATATAATATATATATATATTCGATAAATACCCCTTAAGTAATTTTCCTCTGCTGGGAGGTTGAACCTGGGCCCTAGCAGATGAACGCGTATGTGTTTGACCACACCGCCACGATGGACTAAAAGAAGAGCACGAGAAATGTTCCTGTAGTGAATATATCACCCACCAAACAGGAACCTGGGCCGCGCATCTTCCCGTCCACACCTCGGGCGTAGTCAAAGCAGAGCACCGCAACAGAGTGAAATACTTAATTAATCGGGAATATTAAGTATTCATAGATAATGCTCAATCCTTCTACACTCCTTTTATCATACCTATCACAGCTGCGGTGAGGTGTAGAAGGATGAGCAGTTTATCTTATCAATACATAATATTCCCGATTTAATAAGTATTTCACTCTGTGCGGTGCTCTTGACCGCTACGGTCGAGTGTGGACGCGAAAAGTGCTCCGTGGTTTCCTGTTTGGTGGGTGATATATTCACTACAGGAACATTTCTCGCGCTCTTTCTTTTAGTCCATCGTGGCGGTGTGGTCAAACACATTCGCGTTCATCTGCTAGGGCCCAGGTTCAATCCCAGCAGAGTGAAATTACTTAAGGGGTGTTATTTTTATCAATATCTATCACACTGCGGTGAGGTGTAGAAGGATGAGCAGTTATCTTTTTTATACTATATAATTATATATATATATATATATATATATATATATATATATATATCTAATACTATAATATATATATATAGTATATATATATTAATATATATATATAAATATATATATATATATATCTATATATGTATATATATATTATAATATATATATATATATATATTATATATATATAGTATATTATATATATATATAAATATATATTATAAAAATTAAAATAAAAATATATTATATATATATATATATATATATATATCTATATATATATATAGGCCTGGTTCGTATATTCCCCCTTCGATAATTCCTATCGATAATAGTATCGACATTTTTATTGATACAATTTAACATTATCGGTATTTTTTTTTATAATTTTTCTTATATTTGAGTAACTTTACTAATAATTTTTTTATTTTTTTAAAAAAATTATTAAAAGTTCTACTAAAAGAAATTGAGAAGAATATCGAAGCAGAAACATTAATAATATCTGATTCGTGGGCTGCATATAAGGATATCGACAAGATTCCAAAAATGAAATATCGACATATCGCCCTGTTAACCATTCTACAAACTTTGTCAACCCTGGGAATGGACCTCACACACAGAAGATTGAATCATTATGGCTTCAGGCGAAACAAAGCAATAAAAAGGAATGTGGAACAGCTAGAAATTTACTTGGTAGCTATTTGTTTGAATTCATGAAGGAAGAAACAAAACAAAGAATGAAGATTTATTTGAACAAATTCTTTGTGATATTGTAAATTTCAGCACAACCAAAATAAATATACTATGAGACTTTATTTAAATCCTATGTTATTATTTAATAAATGTAATTGAAATATACTTTTATTTATTAAAATAAAATTTTAAAAATAGATATTTAAAAAAAATAACAAATATAGTAAAGTTACTTAACATTTTATCAAAAAATTATTAAAAAAAGATCGATCAATGTTAAATTTTAATAAATAAAAATAATCGATATTCATTATCCGCTTAAAATACGACAGGGATAAGACATCGACTCAACCCAACCTCTATATATTATAATATATATAATAATATATATATATATATATCTATATATATATATATATATATATTATCAATATATTATATATATATATATATATATATATATATATATATATAATTAATATATATATATATATATATATATATATATATATATATATATATATAGTATATATAATATCATATATATATATATATATATATATATATATATAATATATATATATAATATTATATATATATATATTATATATATATATATATATATATATATAATACTATATTATATATATATATATATAGTAATTTATATATATAATATATATATATATACTATAATATATATATATATATATATAATATTCTTAATATATATATATTATATATATATATATTATTATATATATAATATAGTATATATATATGAATCTGATGAGAAGTTTGAGATGATGGTAGAGAGATTTCGTAGGGGTTTGAAAGTAAACGTAGATAAGAGTATTTGTTTTATGGTTGTGAGTGGGACATCCTCAGTGTCAAGCAGGCCGTAGCCAGGGAATTTTTTCGGGGGGGCTGCGACTTTCGCAAGTGGTTACATTTCAAATGAAGTTAAATTATATATATATATATATATATATATATATATATATATATATATATATATATATATATATATATATATATATATATATATATATATATATATATATTTATATATATATATATATATATATATATATATATATATATATTATATAATATATATATTATATATATATTATTAAATTATATATATATAATTTTCATAGGAACTTACCATCGTTTTATAAAGTCAATTTCAGTTTCCTTGCTTTTTGACTGAGGTGATTCAAAATATTTTCATTGCTGACTTCTGTGCTAAGATCTCGATGATTTGACAGTAAAGCAAAACTTGTAATGCGATCCTCTCCAACACTATTCCGTAAATACGTTTTCAGGCGCCTTAATGTCGAAAAGGTTCTTTATACTGTTGCGGTGGATACAGGCAATACTGCTAAGATATTCAGGAGAGTAGCAATGTTAGGAAACCTCCTCTTGTCACACTCAGCCAAAGCACCGATCACAGTTTTTGGTTTTTCATTTTCTAACAGTCATTTACGCTGCCAGAGACAACACTCTCCTTTTAGTGTATCCTCATGAGGTCTGGAAGGTCGCTTTAAAAGATCGCATTTTGCAATATGCTTTATAAGGTACATGCACTTCTGGTAAATATATCTGACGTGAATGATAGTGGTTTCATGCGAGAGAAATCACGATCAGACAACGAAAAAATCAAATCATCAATAAACGGAATAAACACTGAGATGCGGTAATAGATTCGGGATCTGATGTAGGCACTTAACGATATTTCTGGAAACTTCGAGTTCTTTCTAATTGTTTATTTCAATACCTTAGCCTGTTCGCAATCACATTTTAGGTTTGTGTGGAAATATGGTTTTAAGCTCTGTGGCTGCATTTTGTCTATCTTTTTTTCGAAGAAGTGAATAATTTTTTTCACTATGTTTATTGCACTGACAATGTCAAAATGGACACTCTGTACTGTTTTGACAAGGTGTAGGTTATTCCACGAAATTTACTTAAAACGAAAAATGTTATTATAAAATTCCAAATTACTGATTGAATTTAACAACGAAGTAGGTTTCCTGATTTCACCAGGTCATTCTTTTATTTCTTCCAATGATCGCAGTATGCTCAAGAAGTCCCCTCTTAAAACGGAAAACCGGCTTTCATGCGTTCACACCATCTGGTCCTCGCACATCTTTTATGATCCTCTTGTTCTTTGGTACTAGAAACTCTTTTATTTTATCTTCCAGAAAGTTTTGTGCTCTTCGGACTCGATCGAAAAAAGTGCATATTTTCAGAGATGAATCAATCCTAAGACGTTTCGACCTGAATTTTAAAAGAGTCTGAGAGACATAGATTTAAACAATGTGCTACACCATGTGTGTATAAAGCTTTAGGATACTCATTCCGAATAAAAGATTGCAACTTCCTCGGAATTCGTGCTCTCATGGAAGAGGTCTAATCATATCCTTGCTTAATTTTCGACGTTTTTAAAACCAAGATAGCTGAGTCTCTCCAAAATTACATTTGGCAATGCTTTCCCCTGAGATATCATAAGCCGGAACAAATGATAAAAAAATTCTCTCTTAACGTAAAAAGGAGTATCACCTCATCAACCAGCAATCGCGTACCTTATTACACAAGTGAAAACTGTTTCTGCTTGGGAAATATCCGTTTGTTCCATCAGCTAATGCTGAAAAAAATTTGTTTTCATTAACCTTCTTCCACTATTTTCCATTGTATAAGCTGACTAAATGACTGTATGATTTCATTCTGTATCATCGGACTGGTATACATTGAATTTTTGGACGGTAGAGGTAAGTGGTTCTTCAAAACCTGGTCACTTCCAATTTGCTCGAAACCTAAGAAGGCTTCTAACATTTCTTCATTTTCAGCTTGGAGTTGCATAATTCAAATACGTCCAGAGTCAACTTGAGCTCTTAATGCAAGACTTGCTGGCCACATGAAAACGTATAGTTTTCAATTTTGATACAGTTTTTCTCTATTTTCCTTAACATTTTTCTTATTTGGAGTGTCCAGTTGTTTGCTATGCTTTCGATTTTTTCTGAATAAGAGCTTCAATATTATCTTATATATTATATATATATATATTATATATATATATATAATATATATATATATATAGTATTTATTGTGTTTATAATAATAATATATATATATATAATAATATATATAATAATAATATATATATATATAATAATATATATATATTATTATAATATATTTGTAGTTTGTTTTCTGCTGAAAAAATTTCACTGTCGAAAATTTCGGGGGGGGCTGCAGCCCCCTCAGCCCCCCCCTGGCTACGGCCCTGGTGTCAAGTTATGTTGGATGGTGAGCAACTGGAACAAGTGTCTGAGTTTAAATATTTAGGATATATGTTGGATGAAAAGAGAACGGATGATGCGGAGTGTAGTAGGAAAGTTGTGAATGGCCGGATGGTGGCTGGTGCAATTAAATCGTTGGTGGATGTAAAGGGACTAAGTCTTGAGTGCACTAGAGTCTTACACATGTTCGTATGCAGGGGGGCCATAAATCTTGAAGAAATTAAAAAAAATTAACCTTAAATGCTTGCCAGACGAGGTTATTTAAGGTTTATTAGTAGAAAAACTGAAAAGATACATCAATTGATAGATAATGAAGTAGATAATTACTAATTAATTATTAACGTATTTTAAATTTACATTTTTTTTAAAAGTTTTAATGTGTTTTCGTTTTCATATTGGCTTGAAGTCAACTAGCTGTGTGCTTTTATACAGCTAGCTTCTTCTGACAGTATTCTCCGCTAGAACTCTCAGTATGTCGATAGCATTTGGCGGCTGCCAAAGCTGCTAAATCAATCACGGAAGGCGTACCCGTTGATATTCAGCTGCAGACAGCATATCAAAAACCAATTGCAAAAAATGAAAGAAATATTACAGCAATTTTGAAGACCATACTTTTCTTCCGAACCCATGACTTACCTTTAAGAGGTATAGGCCTGCATGAGGGAACATTTGAAGACCTGATTAAACGTCGAATAGAAAATGGTGATGTGGAATTGAAAGGACATTCAAGGACAGAAGAATGCCGTCTGGACGTTTCCGATAATTCAAAATGAACTTATCAATTTGTGTGGAATTATCATAAAAAAAAATATGATTGTAACGGATGAAAAAAAATAAATTGGTGTCTAATCCATATTGACCGATGAAACTGCGAATTTGTTAGGCAATGAATAATTATCTATAGAATTAAGGTCTTTCGATCTTGTAAAAATGACTGTTCGAGAAGAAATTCTGGAGTTTGATGTTCTTGAAGGGATGGATAGTAAAACCATTGCCAAAACTATTGATTTGTTTTTAGAAAAAGAAGGTTTGGATCCGAGTCTATGCGTTGGTCAGGGGTACGACAGCTGCGCAGCAATGACAGGGAAAGAACATGGAGTTCAAAAGAAACAGAGAAAAATATAAAAAAGGATTATATTTTCATCTGAGTATATATGGCCAGTTTCTCTCCATTTCTGTTATTTCACTTAATTTGACTTTAGATCTGATAGGTTTGCTTGCATTCTTATCCAGCAGTTACGTACTATTCCAGAACAAATTGTTTATTGAAATGAAAATAATAAAATAAAAATATAAAAAAATCTAAAAAAAATTAGAACTAATCACTTAATAAATGTAAGACATTGAAAAGAATTAATTTAAATTAGTCACTCCTTGTTTTTAATTTTCATTTATTTTGTTATAAAGAAAAAAGATAATTAATAGTTAATTATTTTAAGATTATTTTTAAATTATACCCTTTTTTTAAATGTGTATTAAATCTTAAATCATTTGATATTTTTGTAATTTATTGGTTAATGAATGTTAAGAGGATTTTCCAAAACTAAATTTTGAGAGATTTCGCATAAAAAAGTTAAATAAAATTTGGTAGTTAATGGTAAAGTGTAGACAGATTTTTTTTAAGAAATGTCGATTTGGGTGTAAGGTCGGATATATTTTGTCAACAGTTTCTTAAGAGTTTCATAGCTGTATTTAAGGAAAATGAAATTGAATCAACATTTATCTCAATGCAACAGCCACCACTTTTGTCATGAGTTTTAGAAATAACAAAGAATGGTTTTTTTATCAATAAAAATATTTTTATTTATTATATGTAAACAAAATTTAAATAAATATTATCGAGAAAGCCAATAGTCAATGCCAATAATAATAATAATAATAATAATAATAATAATAATAATAATAATAATAATAATAATAATAATAATAATAATAATAATAATAATAATAATAATAATAATAATAATAATAATTTTATCTTTTCAATATTATATAGTAAATTCATAATCTTTTTTTACTTTTTAGTCTTTAAGAAGAAAACGAAATTTTATGGCTAACTATATATAATAATACTATATATATATATAATATAATATATATATATATTATATAATATATTATATATATATATATAATATATATATATATTTAATAAATATATACATATATATATATATATATATATATATATATATATATATATATATATATATATATATATATAGTATATATATATATAATATATATATATATATATATATAATAATATATATATTATATATATATATATATATATATAATAAATAAATAAATATATATATAATATATAATTATATATATATATATATATATATCTTATATATATATATATATATATTATATATATATATATATATATATATATATTATGGGAAATGAAGTGAATTAAAGTCATTTTTTCCATACACTGTCAGCCCAAGGGTTTTTGCGAATATATTGAATATAATATTTATACCTTACTATTACCTCTTAAAATATATACTGGCTAATATTGAACTCATGATTATATTTCAAAATAAAAGTTACGAAATTACAAAGGAAAATTACAGAATATTGTGTTACATTTATCTTACGATTTATGTACTTGAAGTAGTTGGTACTACGACAACATTACATTAGACGTCGTGGATTTGCAGAAAATTTTTCGACAACTGCCAATTTAATTTCAGCTTTCTTCTCCAAAACTAATTTTTCTGTGAATACTCAAGAGACAAATCGCATTCAACCTGGATTTCGGTCCCACGTCGACCTGTCCAATGTTTTATAACTCTTTCTCAAAGTGCCTGAATGTTCTTCCAATTGTGCAAGTCATTGGTGGATTGATCAATTGATATAAGTAAGGCATTTTTAATTATTTGGAAAAATGCATGCCGCTGCTTCCTTGATCACTTCAACTATCTTCCCAAGTTTTTTTAGTTCCTCACGGTCGAGCTTCTTCTCCCTCCAATTCCCATACCAGAGTTCTGCCTCACATTGAAGTCCTCTTCAGATCATAAAAGTCTTCAAATATTTTGATTTTCTCTTCAAATTCCTTATACGCAAAGGCAAGCATCAGCGACGGATGAAGTAATAAAAGAGAAAAAGCTGGTGAATTCTCTTCCGAGAATCTGCTCTCCAATTAAACTATGAAAGAATCCAGGTATGGTATTAGAATAGTCCTCATTAAATATTCTTCATCGGTGTTAGCAGGAGGATTCGAGCGATGTTTCTGGCGATCCACCACTCTTGGTGGCTGATGATTAACCATAAGATTTTCGGCTATCTGCTTTATCCTTGAATAAATTTCTTTTATTGTATCGTTGCTCTTTGAGCGGTGACCTTTCACAAGTGAAAAAATTTCTTTCACACTGAAGAAAGACTAAACTCTTTGGCTGTAGATTATTCACGACTGGTTCCAGCAAAGCTGAATATTTGGCAATAATTGAGGTTGAAATAAGAAAAACAGGTTTTGTGGCAGCACAATACAGTTGAAATGCAGATTCTAAGTGCCACCTAAATACAACATGAAATCATAATAAAACTTATAACTGGTGATTACATATTTCAAAAGATTTAAAGTTTGTGAAGAAGGTTCAATATCTTGATCCTTTTCAAGCTCCTTTGAAGCTTCAACAATTCAACAATCGTAACTTTCTACCCCCTTTAATTGACACACTGAAACGAATGTGCCACCCACTTTGGTTGACATATTTATCTTAGTTTTGTCCACTTAGTCTCTGGAAAAAAAAATTTCCTATTATAATACAGTAATTGTCCGCCTTGGTGACCCTAAAATAGTGCCAAGTTGCTCTCAATATGTTAGTGCCAAGTTGCTTTCAACGTGTTAGTGCCAACTTGTTTTCAATGTATTTCTAATATGTTGTAGTACTTCATATAAATTTGAACAGCAAATATAAATACAATCCCACTTTATGTTTCTCACAATTTGAACATCTCTAAAACATTTTTCATTGAATGGTGCTTCATCATCGTAGCGTACTACTTCTCCAATCAAAAAGTCACTGTTTGTTTCAACCAGTAGTATAGAGAGGAACCTTGGAGGGTGGTCAGATTTGCAGCTAAATCTGGATTTGCAGCTAAATCTGGCAACCTGCCAATACAGGCTTATATTTTTAGCAATTTTTAATACTCATCAACCTTTCAGGATCATTTTTTAGTGTTTTTCTTATATTTGAAGCACTTTTTAGCATTTTTCTTATATTTCTGGCACTTTTTAGCTTTTTTTATATATTTCTAACAACTTTTTAGCTTTTTTTATATATTTCTGGCACTTTTTAGCCTTTTTATATATTTCTAACAAACTTTTTAGTATCATCTACCTTCCTGCGTTACCTTGTATATAATTATAGTATATAATATAATTATATATATATAATATAAATATATATATAATATATATATTATTTATATATATATATATAATTATACTATATACATAGATGATATAATATATATTATATAATATATATTATGATATAGCGTTTTGTTAATCATCGTCATAATTTAGTCCTTCGTCTTACGTTTCAGTCGCCAAGTCCGTCTCGATCGGGATCGCAATCCCGTTAATCGTCGTTTGCCGTCATTGCCCGTTTTTCCGCAAGTCCGAACCGCGTCGCACCGCACCGCAAGCCGCACCACACTGACACCGTCTTGTTATCGCTGTTTCGCATCATCGTTTTCTAATCTACTCAATGCTTACCTTCAAGGCCCTTTTTAATCGAGAATATTCCGTTATTATCGTAGGATCATAGAATTTATTTTTAACCACGAAGTAATTTTATATTACGCACAAACAGGTATCTATCAGCTAGTCAAAGACTCCTAGTCTAAATAACAATGCACCTATCAATTGTTTCATAATACCCATTAAGCTGGTAGTTATATTATATAGTTATATTTATATATTAT
>JABUQX010024824.1:0-7500 GCA_015478945.1 Trachelipus rathkii | reverse complement strand
CCTCTGCATATTATGGAAATTATTGAAATTGTGTATGCAGTAAGTTTAAATTGATTTTTCTTTTCTGGTGGTTAGAGATGCACATTAGGTTTTGCATGGAATTGGTGTTAATTTGGTGTATGAATTGTGATCTGTGTGTGGTTAATGATGAATTTTGCTTACTGTACGTAGCCGTAGAATTTTGATAATCTCCTGATAAAGTTGTTTGTCTCACCTATGTATGTTTTTGGCAGAGATTTGCAAATGGTAGGTGTATCATTTATATACATACATTCATTGAACCTCTACAAATATATATATATATAGATATATATTATATATATAATATATATATATATAAATATATATATATATATATAATATATATAATATATGTATATATTAATATCATATTAATATCTATATTGTATATATATTAATATAATATATCGCCTCCTCCCGAAAGCAACAAGCATGTAACAAAAAAACTATAGAAGCTACAGGAAAATAAATATTTGGGAACTCTGCTCTCTTTACTACTGCGAAAGAAAGTTGGAGAGTCGTACCTGCAAGTTTGATGAGAGCGTTTACGCTGCCAACTAGATATATACTAATATTTAAGTGTTATTAATAAATATTAAGAAAAATAAAAAAATGTTTCATCGATAAAATTGCTGCTGAAATCAAATGTTTATTTAATTCCGTAGCTGTTATCAGTTTTTAGTTAACATGCATGATCTTTCGGAGGCTCTATATTATATATTATAAATATATAATATATATATTATATATATAATATATTTTTTATATATATATATAATATAATATCAAATATATTATATATATAATATATTTATATTATACTAATATATATAATATATATATATATAATATATTTTGTTGTCGGACCCAGACACCACACTATCTTGACGGAGCGACAATTTGTTCTTACAAGGCCACGTGTACTGGCTCACTGAAGGGTTCACGTCTCAACAGGGCCAGAGAAAAACAAGATAAAGCTTTTCATTATAATAATAATAGACCAACTACATATCGAAATTATATTATTAATAGTAGTTACATATATATTATAGTTATATATAATATATACTATATATATATATAGATTATAGTATATAATATATATTTATTATATAATATATTTAATAGATATAAAATTAATTATATAAATAATTATATATATATAACGTATCCTAGCTATCTAACTAAACCAATCTATAATATCCTAAATCATCTAATATATATTAAATTTATAGATAAATATATATATATTTATTATTATATATATATAATATATATATATATATATATTAAGTATCCCTAAATCAAATCAAATATATCATACAAAATTTACTCAATTATATACGTACATATATACTAAAATGTCTTTATTCACAATAGGACACCACAATCTCAAAACCTCATCTTTAATTTTTAATAAATATACCAAATTATATATTCAATGGATATATTTAAGTCAAGTATCCACTACTTGGTAGAAGAGGTACTTAGAAATGAAAGTACACATCGTAACTTTGCTTGTATCCAAGCAGTGTAGACCTTCGAAACGTCCAATCACAATGGCTGCTCCAGTACTGGTGTTTCACCACACCTGATGATGATGCTCCTTGTATAGTAGTGAGTGCTATGGAGGCACCCTCAACATCTCCTCTTCTAGTGCTCGCCTCTCCCTCAAAAAGCACCCTCACAAATTTCTCTCGCTCCGTGAGTTGCTACAACGGCAACCTCAACTCCTATGGTAGTGAGTGCTACAACGGCACCCTCAACTTCTTTACAAGCGGTCCACACCAATGGCCCAACTGCTTTGTCCGCTCAAGCACCGCACTGGATATCTCCACACCGAGTCACACACAAGGTCCGCACCGTGCCGGATTACACACTGGACGTGTCTTCACACTGAGTTACACACCGGGTCTCCACACTGGTCTTGTACACGGGGTCCACACTGGTCCTAGAAACACAAAAGGTCCAATATATATACTCTCAATATATGTACAATAATAGAAAATGCCTACCAATAATAATAATAATAATAATAATAATAATAATAATAATAATAATAATAATAATAATAATAATAATAATAATAATAATAATAATAATAATAAAAATCGTAGCACTGCTACAACCTATATAGATCACATACGTACAACAACAAATACGCTAGTCACTTTCGTTCACATTCGCTCTCACAAGTATACTAATAAAAATGAAGCTTAATACGTATAATTGTAATCAGAATAATAATAATAAATATAAAAATAATAATAATAATAATAATAATAATAATAATAATAATAATAATAATAATAATAATAATAATAATAATAATAATAAGGTAAAACTTAAGTTTCTGTCTGACCTTCGATTTCGATATATCGATAATATATCGATAACCCGAATATCTAACGATATTATATATATTAGTATATATATATATATATATATTATATATATATATATAATATATATATATATATATATATATATATATATATATATATATATATTATATATATATATATATATATTATATATATATATAATGGAAATGAGTGTGTACCTAACGAAACTTTATCCTAACCTAAACTTAAAAGCCAGCCTTACAGTACGACCTATCTAGACGGATCGTCGTTGCCGTTACCGTAGACCTAGACCTAACCTAGATTGATTGTCGTTGCCGTAAACGTAGACCTAAGTGTACCTAACCAAACCTTATCATAACCTACACTTAAAAAGCCGTACAGTACGACCTATCTAGACGGATCGTCGTTGCCGTAGGATTTAGACCTAACCTAGATGGATTATCATTGCCGTAAACGTAGACCTAAGCTAGATAATGAAAAGCGCATCACTAACATTTAAATAAGTTACTACCCTGCTAACTGTTTCATTATGTACAAAAAATACATAATTAATAGAGCATCACTATATAATATTCTAATATTTGCAAAAAAATAATCTTTTGGAGAAACTGTATACTTTGACCCACAATTCTTACTATTACAATAAAAATAAAACTTTGCTCCTCTTTTAGTAATTTCGCACTGTATGTTACACTTTTCACAAAGCTTTTTCTCTAGTATTAATGAAAAATGTTGCAGTAGAGCTAAAATTGTAAAATCGTTTTCACATATTTCGAACAAATCTTTCAAATTCATATTTGGAAATAAATACGGAACACAACTTATATCGACTTATTCGAACAAAGCATAAAAATTTATGACGGTATTAATATTTCAATATAAATATATATTTTACTGTTCCAATAATATTTTAATTCCCAAATGCTTTTATATATATATAATATATATATTATATATATATTATTGTATAGTTATATTTTATATATATTATTATAATATTTTATTTATATATATATATATATATATATATATATATATATATATATATATATATATATATATATCGATAGATATCGGTATCGATATATTATCAATATATCGAAATCGAAGGTCAGACAGAAACTTAAGTATAGCCAATAATAATAATAATAATAATAATAATAATAATAATAATAATAATAATAATAATAATAATAATAATAATAATAATAATAATAATAATAATAATAATAATAATAATAATATAAACTTCATATCCTACACAAATGAATTGTCACTTATCCTTTACGTACCAGCCTACGTTTACCATCGTGACCGATTCGTATACTGATACGCTACAGGTTTATTTATTTACATTGTATTCAAATATATTACTTGTAAACTCCTAAATCTTATTTTCTGTTGACACTTTACAACATTATTTGTCGCCTTACAATTACTGAAATCCTACTCTACAAACCTTACTAATTTATTCGTCGTACCAAAATACCTAATTTACACTTAAAATTCTGGCAATACTTCGTCTACTGATTATAATTTCTGACAAAATCTAGTACGACTTTCTGTTACTACAGTCCTAATATTTTATCCTATTCAGATATTATTTGTTTCACATCACTATCTTAATACTATTTTGTATTTTCCAAACCGCATTATTAAAACATTCTTCGTATTCAACCTAACTAAACTTAACTCAAATCACTTTAAACCACCATATTTTACTACCAGATTGCGTTAACGCAACCTAACTTATATTCATAATACTACATTAACTACGTTACCTATATTTCTATTAACACATACACCGGCTTAACGTACCTAATTTAATAATAATATAATATATATATATATATATTAAATATACATACAAATATATAAATATATATTAAATATATATAATATATATATATATATATATATATATATATATATATATATATATATATAATATTATATATATATATATTTATATATTATATATATATATATATATATATATATATATATATATATATATATATAATATATATATATATATAATATATATATATATATATATATATGTATAATATATATATATAAATAAATCCAATGTTTCATTATTTTTTTACTAATCAACTCCCACTTACTAACATCAATTTCACAAGAGAAGATGAACAAAACAATACACTACCTTTTCTCGATTTACTTATAAAAAAAAAACGCCACGGACTTTACAACTGAAATTTACAGAAAAAAGACTTTTACTGGACTGGGAATGAACTTTTTCAGCCACACCCCTTTACTCTTTAAATGTAATAGTATTAGATCCCTTCTACACAGAGCTTACCATTTATCCTCATCTTATTCTCTAATGCATATTGAATACGAATTTCTCCTCAAATACTTTATTTCCAATTATTTTAATTCTTCCATTTGAAAAAAAAATTTCTGTTCCTGGGGTTTTCTGAAGTGATTCCTAACGAAATTGTCCTCCTAAATTGAAATATGACATTCATTTTGCTCAATCAGGTCTGGTTTTTGAGATACAGCGCACTACTTCTTTTAGAAATTGGGTAATTTTAAGAAAAATTCGTTATTTTGCAACTCATTTAATAAATTACAATTACTTGTAAACTAGGAAAAAATAAATACCGACTCAATTCGACTTTCCTTTAATTAATTTTAAACTTACAGACTACTTATGAGCCTACCCAAGACGTGCAAGAAACTATTTTCCAAGAAACGAAGTCCTTGATGATTTCCGTTTGTGAAGCGATGTTGGTTCGTCGCGTTTAAGACACCAGCAATAGTCAGCTAACATGTTGATGTCCCAGCGTCCTTGATATCTTGTTTCCATCGTCTTTATGTCTTGGTGAAATCTTTCACCTTGTTCCTCGCTGTAATCTCCACAGTTTGCGGGAAAATAGTCAAGATGTGAATGGAGAAAATGCATTTTTATCGACATGCGAGCTCCCATTTTTTCGAAGCTTTTCATAAGCTCATTTACATGTGAGATATATTCTGAGCTTCTTTTATTTCCCAGAAAACCGTCAATTACTTTACTAAACGATCGCCATGCATCTTGTTCACTGGCTTCCATATTGGTGTAAAAATGCTTGTCCTTTAACAGAGTTCTAATTTGGGGACCGTCAAATATGCCTGCATGGAGCTTTGCATCACTGATGTGTGGGAATTTTTGCAGTAGATACTTAAAAGCTTGGCCTTCTTTATTCAGTGCTTTGACAAAGTTCTTCATCAGGCCAAGCTTTATATGAAGAGGAGGCAGTAAAACATTTTTGGGAGGGACTAGAGGTTCAGCTACCACGTTGTGGCAGCCAATTTGGAATGTCTCTCGAGCTGGCCAGTTTTTTTGCTTATAGTGAAGACTATCAGCACGGCTATCCCATAGACACATGAAGCAAGGATATTTTGTGTAGCCTCCTTGCATCCCAAGAAGAAGGCACACAACCTGAAAGAAAGGATTAATTCTTAAATACATTAAATGTAGTAAATTAAAATTGAAAACTGTCTTTATGCTTGCATATTGATGTACATGGTTTCTAAGAACTTATATTTTTTTCATAGGTAATTTTTTTAAAAATGAAGATTTATAATGACAAGAAGAAACTGGGAAATATATCTTACCTTGAGATCACCACATATTAACCAGTTGTGGTTAGAGTACTTGATTGTATTAATCAATACTTCCATATTTTTGTAGCTTTCTGTTAACTGAACTGAATGGGCAATAGGTACGGATGCCATTTTATTGCCAATATTTAAGAGTACTGCCTTCAAGCTTCTGCTAGAAGAATCAATGAAGAGCCTCCATTCACTTGGTTGGTAAGGAACGCCAAGTGCCTCAATTAAACCTTTTACATCATTGCAATACACCAAATAGCTGCACGAAGCAACTGCAAAGAACTTTCGAAACTCTTCGTCTCTATTTCTGAACCAAAAGTATGTAGTTTCTTGAGAGAGGAGGTTGTTCTCACTAAGACGGGATGCAAGAAGTTGTGCGTTCTCTTTAGAAAGACCAAGATCTCTAGTCAAGCCATTTAATTTACTTTGAGTGATTGGTCTTGGCGAAGTGTTTTTAGACGTAGGCTGATATGTCACTGAAGTGTCAGTGTCATCCACTTCTATATCTTCTATATTGTCTTGTAGCTCAGTATTTTCAGGTGGAGAAGGAACTGGAACTCCTGGACCATGTGGTTGTGGTTTAATGGCAGAAGGAACATCAGGGTAGACTACAGTGTGCTTGTTCTTCTTATTGATACCTGAAAAAAGGTTTCGCCTACTTAATTTACATAATATTAATTCACTCGACCCTCGTTTCCACACTTTTATACACAATTTTCATACCAGGAAAATTTACCAATTTTATATACAATTTAAGGGGTCATGTCAATTTTTTCTTACATTCTTTGGTGAAGTTTTGTTAATAATATATATATATATATATATATATATATATATATATATATATATATATATATATATATATATATATATATATATATATATATAATATATATATATATATTATCTATATATATATAATTTAACCACAATTTCTCTACCAGAATAATACACTATTTTTATACACAATTACAATTTCAATAGGCTACCAAAAGATTTTTATAAACCTTTCTAGATTTGTCAAGGACTATATTCGTAAAGTAATTATCTCACCTTTGAGATTGGTCATGCAAAAATAGCAGTCTGTAATATGGTCCTTGCCTTCTCTCCACACCATAGGTACACCAAATGACAAACAGTTCGTTTTGCCCTCACTCCAGCGCCTTAAGGCTATGATACAGGCTTTGCAGCACATATGTGGAGCAAAGGTTTTGTCTTGATCTCCTAGCTTTATTCCAAAATATGCATTGTAAAGGAACTTTACTAACGGCGTTATAGTGCATTGCTGGTCACTAAAAGTTACTTTGCCACACACATAACAAAATCTATCAGGACTGTTTTTACACTTTCTATTCATTTTTATGAAATATTAGGAGTTTTGCTAATGTATCTGCTTGCAAAAAAATTCACAAAGATAAATAAAGCTTTAGAAATACACTTTAAACACTGTTCCTAGATGAGAACAGTCATGGATTAAAGTAAGAACACT
>JABUQX010024823.1:40000-52818 GCA_015478945.1 Trachelipus rathkii | reverse complement strand
TATTAGAAATAGTTGCATATTCTTCGCTAAATTTGCTAAGATCAATATTTTACGATATTTAAACTCTATAACAATTAATGTGATAGATCTCTCTAGTATTATTGTATCTTGCTACAAGAAGTAATTTAATAATACGCTTTTTTTTTTGATTAAACCCACTTGAAAAATATGTTGAAACCTGTGGTCTTACCATAAATGCAACAATGTTTGTCATATATATATATATATTGTAATTATAATTACCTTCTTTACATTTACAAACTAAGTAACAATCTTGTAAGCAAAATGTATTATCTAATTGATTACCAGTTCAAAGCTCATGTACCTCGTTTAAATTGTAAGTGCCAAAAACCGCACATTTTCACGGTTTCTGGCAGTTCATCCATCTTTTTTAGCACGAGACTAAAATTGATCCTCCAATTTCTGAGAGCTCTTTCACTACTTTCCCACGCGGGAAAAAGGGGCAGCTTAATTTCTCATCTCAGCGAAGGACACCTAATGCTGGGAAAGGTAACCGTTATTCGGATGACCCGACCATGCTGATAAGGGACTATTTTCTATAGTCTCACTTTAAACATCTTTCTTTATATTTAATTATATGGCGTGATTGCTACTTCTGTTCTCTATTAGGGCATCGTTTGTTTTAATTTTTTTTTCAGTATATATGTGGTCTTTCTCCAAAGGGAATTGAGTTTCTTTTTAGCTGTTTGTAAAGTTTCTTTCTCACTTCAACTTTCCGGCGAAAAACCAGGGCTTTAAACAACTGGCAGGTTGTAAACGTATTTTTCTCGTATCACCTTCTTTCGCTCTGTCTGATTGATAAATGAGAAGCGACATCTGAAGACTGGCTTTCTCGAGTAGTGGAAACTGCTTTTTTCCTTTCCTTTATACAACATATATTTCGCACATCCATTGCTTAAGAATATCATCCACTTTTTATTGTTATGATTCATCACTCAACGGAAGTGTAGTTTTTATTTAAAGCGGGATCAACGAGTAGGTGGAGTGTAATTTAATATAATCTGACATCGTAAATTCCTAATTTTTTATTAAATCTTTCCATGCTGATACTGTAGACCAAGTCCCTTCAAATAGTCCTGTTTTCTGACTCTTTTTGGGCATGGTGTTCAAAAAAAAAACGGCAAAGCACTTTTCATATTTTGGAATATTGCTCAGATGACATTGCAAGTTCCTTGTGCCTCAAATAATTTATGAACAAATCACAAAATGTTTGAAGTATTTTAGAATTTTTCAAGAATTTTCCCAATGATTCGTAAGCTGCTAGGTTTGAAGATCAATCTGTAGTATAGACTGAGACCTCGCGTCTTTTGTTGTTAATAGATTGTGGAAAGCACTTATGTGGTGATACTGAGCTTTACATCTGTTTGTTACATCCTGCAATAAATCTGTGGCTGCCCATATTGTGGTACAATTAAATAGCTTTGTATTCTTATACTGCAAGTAAGCCTTGAATTGGTGAGTGAAATTGGAAAATTTATCTATAGCGATTTGCTTTTCACTATGGACTATATTTTTTATTCCCGTTCTTTCTGTTTTTCAAACTATGCATCATTGAGAAACTTGAGTGTCAAAGAGTGTTAAAAAATGCAACGGTATTTTCCTGGAATCGACTGCTTCTGTATCTGCTGCACCATATTAGTTTGCGTATATTTCCTACTAGTATAACATGAATTTATTAGCAGGAATAATTTTAAAATTCTCAATAAACATTTTTTGAAGACAATCACTTATATTAGCATCCTTATAGTGAAGAGATACGTGAAAAAGAGTGAACTCGAAGAGAGCATTTTATATTCCAATAGCTCAATATGACAAGCCTACAAGGCCGAATTTCACTGCTTCACTTACGAGGGTTCACGGTATATAACTATCGAAACATATTACATAACCATGACATAACGAAACATTTTGTCAAATCGTCTGCCTAACCGATGACTGTTCGAAAATTACCAACATGAATATCTAGTCCTGCTACGTATCGTTAACGATGTCCGTCTCAATCCAGTTTTCTTTCTTTAAATTGTAAATAGATAAGGGAAGAAACTGGAAATATAAAAATCAATACGGCGAGATTCGAGTCAATATTGCTGTCTTCTGAAGATAATCATAAAGATTGAATTAAAAATATTTTCGATTGTTATCGCAAAAAAACTGCGGTACAAAGAACTCTGCGGGTACAATTTTGCCGATCCCAGTCTGCCACAAAACAGCGACTTCTCCGGAATTCCGATGCGCGATCCCATTAATTCGTTGCCTCGCATCACTAATTCTATATTATTAGTACATGATATATATTATATATATTAATATTTATATATATATAGTAATATAATATATATATATATAATATATATTATAATTTATATTTATATATACTATATATATAATTTTAAATGATTTAATTGATTTGTTTTCTTTTTTTTTAAGGGATATTTTTCAGATGTAGATAACTCCTTGATCGTTATAATATATAATATATATAATAGCTATTAATATATATAACTAATTATTAATTACTTATAATAATATGATTGATTTTATATTATTACTATCATTTTAAATAGTTATTTTTTTCTTATTATAATTATACTATTATATAGTTATTAGCTATTATATATATTATATATACTACTTAGATTCTAGCTTATATAAATAATATATATAAGGTTCTGTGACTAGTTTTTCTGCACAAGCTTTCTTTTGTACCCATAAAGTAAGCTAAAAGCACTTCTCATATAAATATTGAAGCAAAAGTGTCTCTAAAATTACATCGGACTTTCGGACATCACTCTGCTCTGTACAACCTTCTTCAGTTCATCTGTGGGATTGCACAGTTTACGGTTCTTCTATTAGAGCATTTTTAACGCTTGCGGCGGCGTGTTTTTTTTTTGATACGTCCGAAAAACGCCCAGGTGAATAAGATTATATAGGTCAACGACGCCTCGTGGATTTTACGAGCTCGTATAGTCTGTGCCTAAGGCTGCCTGGGACTTGATGTCAAAAACTTATTTATTTTCGGTGTTTACATATTCTATCTTTAAATGTATTCCGCCAAACTATGTATATATAGAAGCGACATTAGAGACGACGGAGCGTCGCATCCGCATGGTGTGCGGTCTCGAAGAATCTGTTCGGCATCCTAAGATTAGAAATTACCTAGAAAGTTTCCCTTCCCTTTGATAGCGGCTCATGCCCCGTGATGGCTGTGAACCAACTTTAAAGATATGTAATAATATGATAATATATATATAATATAGAATATGATAGGCCTATATACTATATAAATATAAGATAGTATAATATATATTATATTATATATTATATATATATATTATATATATTGCTACGTTCCAACATGTTTTAATTTGGTCTTTTCTATTCTTTAATCGGTAAAAAAAAAAATATAAGCACAGAGTTTTATAAAAATTATTCAAATTCAAAAATTTTTATTTCGTCAATTTAAATATTATAAATTTCATTTATCATTAAAACAAAAATTTTTTAAATTTTGTTTCAACTGAAATGGATTTTTGTGGTGACGATTTTTGGTCCTTTGAGCGATTGTTACTTTACATATAATCTGCCGATACATAAATGTTTTTAAATTAAAATAAATTTGTAGCTCAAAAAGGACAGTGTACATGGGAAAAGGAATAGTGAGCTGGTACCGGTTAGACACAGGTTAGCCACCGATTCACCACCGGTCCGCCACCGATTCTCCACTGGTTAGCCACTGATTCGCCACTAGTTAGCCATCAGTTCGCCACCAGTTAGCTACCGATCCGCCACCGGTTCACCACCGGTCGGTGAATCGGTAATTAAAACATTTTCAGGTAAAACGAATTGGTAGTTAACTCTTTTGTCTGTTTGAATAAACAGGATAGCAAACTGGCATCTAACTTTTATGACAAAGCAAAGAAAAGTTTGTTAAAATTTTGCCAACTCACGACTGGGTAAAATTATTTTTACTATTTAATAATAATCCTAATTTTAACAATGTTTATAATATAATGAAAGAACTTTTAAAGTAATTGGTTAAGGTTTTATATTTTATAGTTTGAATTTAGATGAACTGTTTATAAATTATTATAATAAGTCAGTGAATGGAAGTGTGGTGAAAGTGAGTGTTTGTTCAAATCGGACTCCCATCACTGTTGGATAACTCCACTTTCAATCTGTTTTGTGTTAAAATTGTGTAAGTCTACCTTAAGAATGAGTAACAGTTACTCATTGAATGCAATACAAAAAGTCAATTTTAATCATAATATTCTCAATATAATCTTCCACCACTTTTGCATTCAACGTATTTTGAAATTTTAATGCACAGGTTATGTTTATATTTTAAAAAAAATGTTTTTTTTTTAGTTATTTAATTTTTTTTTCAATAACTGCATTTTCGAATTTGTTTGTAAATGTATGTAAAAGTAATCTGTGATTTTTATATAATAAACTTTTTTTGTAGTAATTATTATTTCTTAGCCTTCATTTACATTGTTTTAAATAATTTTTTGGTTTTCTCAGGAAAATAGTTAATTAAAATCAGTTGTATTTTCTACTTTTTTATTTAACTAAAATAGTTAAATGATAAAATGATAAATTATAAAAATTGCAACATTTTTATTATCTTTAAAAGCCTATCGGTTATTCGAACAGCGGCTATTTCTTTGGGCCAAACCCTAAATAATATTTCTTTTCTGTTTCTTGGGGGGGACAGTACCCCATTTAATTGGGACAGTGTAGGTAATACATTCATGAAACGTAAGTGTTTGCAAGAACGATCGAGAATTTACTTCGGATTGTACAACAACATTTCAAGCTTGCACAAAATGAAGAAAGTCCTTATGGTTTTCTACCTCGAAAGGTCGCACTCCCTTGGAGATTCCAGGAAGGATGACAACCCAAGAATGTCCTTCGTCAACTCTTCCCCCCTTCGTCACTTGAGAGTAGGTGGCCTCCGGGGATATGTGTTACTAAAACTTTGGTAGCCTGCTCTTGTAGTCATTCTTTGCTTTCCATTAATTAATGTAATTTTCTCCATATTCTAATTCCCACTTTTCCGAACACAAACTCTCTTCCAGATCTCACCTGTTGTTTTTAAAAGAATATCAGGTGTTTGTGAACTTCGTCAGTAGGATCTATCATGTTCCTTCCAACTATCTCTATCCTTATTCGCTATGAGTATGTTAGCAAAGATGTTGTCTGTTTTCATGATTTTTATTTGCATTCTTCCGAATTTTCAACCTAGCACCTTTCAGCTATCATAGCAATCTGGAACTAAATCTTTCTGTTCTTGTTTATTAATCTCGTAAATCTGATGACTCTCTGTCTATTTCCTTGTTCTGTTCTCGTCTGTGCTGTGCCTGCTCTGTGCCTGTACTGTCTGCTCTGTCGTCTGGGCTCTCTCTTCTCTCTCCTTCTCACTCTGCTCTTCTCTCTCTGCTCTCTCTTCTCTCTCTCCTCTCTCTCTCTCTCTCTCTCTCTCTCTCTCTCTCTCTCTTTCTCTCTCTATTATCTAAATTTTAAAATAGAAGACATCTTCTTTTCTTCTATCTATTAAATCATAATTTTAGTTGATTTCGGATGTTCAACTTCATCAATAGCTTTCTTTTAGGTCTCAAGATTTAGCTGGTGAACTCGTCCACCTTTTCTACTATTATAATAACATTGAATGATGCGTGACAGCTCTTGTTCCTCGTTTCCTGATTTTCTTAGTGCAATGAATCCAAACATTTCTTGAGTATTTGATTAACGTTTCAATCCTTTCTCCTTATACTTTTAAACTCTCTCCATATATGAGCGACCTTTCTCTCCTTCCTCCTCCTTCTCACTCCCTCCTCCTCCCTACGCCTCCCCTCCAGTCCTTCTCCTCCTCCTCCTCCTCCTTATCTCCCGTTGATCTTGTTTCATTTTTTTCAAATCTTCCGCAAGCAAGACCACCTTCTTCAGTGTGGAAACATTTCACAGAAAAGTTGTTGGGACTTTTCTGTGTCGGATTGGACAGACTTCTTTGATTTCCTGTAGATCGATTATTGCTTCGTCTGGAAAGGTTCCTCGAGGTGTACAGAGATGATTATCCCTGGCATGGAGGAGCATGTTCCATTTTCTTTCTCTTCAAATAATACTCATTAACCTTGGTTTTTAACTCTACTTGTTTACGTGCTGTTGTCCGCGGAAGTGACGCTACCCTCAAGAAATATCTCGCTGACCTAGAATTTCAAGAAATATCTGCTACTTATATATTTCCCCCTAAGAACGAGTAAATCTACTGCTCCATGATACTTAAAACTTTTTTCCTTTTTCAATAAATACTGCAGTAAGCTTATTCTTCTTCTTCACCCTCTTCATCTCTAATCTTTCTTCTTCCTTTATTCCACTCCTGTTTCTTCCGATGAAGTCACAGCTGCCCTACCTTCTGATAAAGCTGAACTATACGCTCAAATTTCTTATTCTAATTTAACTTTAAATAATTCAGGAACTATTACTATTTCTCTGTCTATCTCCAATTTAGTTTTGACTAATATTGTAATTTCTTCTAAAGACCAGATTTCAGTTCTTTCTGATCCCAGTTCTAAGAAGGTGTATAGCCCTGTGGTTGGCAAAAATTGCTCTTCGGAGTTGCATCCTTCTTTGGAAAATTATTAATTTATGACTTTCATTTCTGCTGGAAGAGGGCGCTTATTCAATCTGTGCCGAAAAAAAAGGGGACAGCTCTCAGCTATCTGACTATTGTCCTATCAATTAATCCTTTAATCTTTTCAAGGTTTTAATCTATCCTTAACAAGGAGATAAGGAAAAATCTTAAATCTTTCAATCCTATTTCTGATTCCGAGGAGGAACTTTCCAAGGAATGCTCTTCTGGTTGAGCTTCTTTTCCTTGTATATGACTCTTGGTTATCTGTTTTTCGGTGAGTTTTGTGTTATGATGATAGACATATTGGAAACTTTCGATAGAAGAACGGTTATCTCTCTCTCTCTCTCTCTCTCTCTCTCTCTCTCTCTCTCTCTCTCTCTCTCTCTCTCTCCTCTCTCTCTCCACAAAAGCGAATTCAACCTTTCTTCTGTTCTTAATATTTATATATTTATTTTTTTTTAGGAACACGCATTATTTCTCCCGCCCAACCAAGTTTTTAATTTGTCGAGTTTTATGAGGTAATTAGAACTTCATCACATCATCCTAGTTTTTTTTTGTTCTGTGTAGGAGCGTCGCTTATCCTTGCATGGAGATACACATTCAAATATCTGAAGTGGTTTCACATACATCTCTCCTTAATATGGTGTAGTTTAAGGCTTTTCGCCCTTACACTCACTGACTCTCCCTAATCTCCTTTTGGAATTCGATATCTCCATATATCCTCGATATTGCAATTGAAATTGCACTTTCGAACTCCATGGTCGCATTCTCCCTTCCTCTGAGGAAGTGAGGGGTTCGTGCTACTCTTTGAAAGCTTGATCCCAACATTAAGTTTCGTCCTTTCTTGTCCAGCTCTGTAACCTTCTGAACTCTATCTTTTTTTTTTTTCCTTTGCTATTCTCATCCTTACATTTACTATACTGGTGAAGGCTTGAACACTTTAACTCCTTCTACTTTCCCATATTCCTTCGGGTCTTGTCGGCAGCTGACCTGATTAATACTTTCTTTTCCCCAACTATTGTGAAATTTATGTAATCCTATTTTCCCATCAGAGATTATATAAAATAATCCTCGTAGGAAAACGTGTATGACATTAGACTTATATAGCAGTAACTCATTAGCGCAGTTTGGGTCAAAATTTTACCGAAGGGAGGGAGAGGAGGGGTTAGGAGAGAAACACCTACGGCATCCGAAATTCCAAAATTTTTTACTTATGATACGAATCTCCGAGGTATAAATTGTATACAAATTACATTCGCACGCAATTGCGCAAATGCTAAAATAAAAGTGAGGAAACAATCGCCAATAATGAAAAAAATTAAGTTAAAAATATAGTTCAGAGACAAACTAGTGGATTATCCTCCACCCCAATCGTTGGACTGACCTCCTCTCTCTCTCTCTTCTCGTCTCTTCTCTCTCTCTTCTCTCTCTCTCTCTTCGTCTCTCTCTCTCTCTGCTCTCTCTCCTCTCTCTTCTCCTCTCTCTCTGCTCTCAGATTAGGTAGAAATAAGAAAACACCACAAGTATTAAAAGAAATAATAATTTTTTATTAATTATTTAAGAGTAATAGACGGGAAACAAACAGTACCAGACAAGAACAATATAGTTATATATATATAATATTACTTATATAATTTATACTTATAATATATATATATATATATATATATATATATATATATAAATATATATATATTATAATATTATATATACGATATATATGTATACCCAGTATATATATTAATATATATCAAATTCTTATATAAGATAACATATATTCTAAATATTAAATATATATATATATATATTATGAATATATTAATATTATCTATAATTATATTCTATATATATAGAAAACTAAACGTTATGCTATTATTATTATTGATTTATTTATTATTTTCTCTATTATTATTATTATCTATTATGTGATTATATTATATATTATGATTTATCAATACTATTAATTATTAGTATTCTTATTAGTATATATATTATTATTCATTATATTATTAGTTATTATTATTAATTATTATTATATTGTTTTATTGTTCTGCTAGTGCCTATATATTATAAATATATAATATAGTATATTTATTATATTAGATATATTATTATATATATATATATACATATAACTATATATATATAGTATATATATGATATATTACAAGCACTATATAATAGTATATATATATTATATATATATTGCTAAGTAATTAATGATATAGAGGGATATATATTACTACATATATTATATGATATATAGCCTCCTATAATATAATATTATATTATATATAAATTAAAGAGTATTAAGTAAAAATATAATATTCATATAATTAATATTGGGTCATTACTTATTAACACCCAAAAGATGGGACTTCCCAAGCCATATTGAGAGTCCCATTTTGAATATACTCGTATATATATATATATTATAATATATATTATTATATATATTATAATATATATATAAATATAGCTAATATATATGATAAGTATATATATATATTATATCGATATTATATATATCTGCAAATGTTTATATTATTATTTTTTTATTCATTATTATTTTATTATTATTATTATTATTTATTATTATTGCTTATTATTATTTTATTATTATATATTATTTTATTATTAATTCATTAGATTATTTATTTTATTATTAATATTATATCTATCTATACTCAATTGTTGTATTTTTCTTGTTGGTACTTTAATTTTTGTAGTTTTTATTGTTTCAGGGTATAGTCGTTATGGTGGTAGATATGATGGTATTATTAGCAGTAGTCGTGGTAGTGGTAGTGGTTAATTTTGCGGTTGGATTACCCCATTCCATTTTGGAAAAAATTCTGATGATTCCCTAGTAAGAAGTGTGTGTTTATGCTCCTTCAAATCTTGTGCAATTGAAAAAACTGATACTATATTTATTCTCAGTATGGTAAAGAATAATAGGAAGAAATTATTTCTTCCCAACCTAATCCTAACCAAGCCTAACCTAACATATCTTAAAAAAAATAATAACAAGTTAATATATTTATTTCTCAGTAGGTAAAAATAATAGGAAGAAATTATTTATCTTCGCCTATACCGTAATCCTAACCAAGCGCTAGCACCTAACAATCCTTTAAAATCAATAATAAGTTAATAAATTTATTTGCTCGACAGTTATTTGTTAGAATCGGAAAAGAAAATTATTTAATTTCACTAACCTTGACAAGTAATCAGTTATAACCTAGCTTGGAATTCTCTCTGTATATAGAAAAGTTCAGATAAAGATAATTTTGACATGAGATAAGAGTGTCGAGATAAGGTATTTATAAGACTTATACTATTACTCATATATTTATATATATTATTATCATATAATATATCTATCCACTAGTTATAAATAAATATACTAGAATATACTAGGTATATAAATATAATATAATATACACTACTAATACATTAATATATATTATATATGAATACGGTCTAATTATATACAATATAAATATATAATAAATGTATATGTGTATATATATGTAAAAATATTATATTTAAATAGTGAATATATTGCACACATTGTTTTTGTTTTATATTTTCATGAATATAATTTATATTTTTGGGTAAAAGTTAACTTAACGCCCACACTGAACGGGGAAATGTATCAAAAATGAAATTTTCACATCATATATATGATATAAATAGACGTTTTAGGGTCCAAATGAAAAAATAAAATCTCAAGAAATACAATAGCTACTAGCGAAAAGGAAACTACATTTTGGCAATTCCTGGTAAAATTATGTTAAGACAAATGCTAAAAGAAAAACCAAAACAATTGTGTCTCTTAATCATAGTATAGATAGGAGAAGCCTATTCAAGACCTTTTCTATACTGGTTACTCGGTTTAAAATAAATACGACTTTTAGTTATAAGTTTTTATTTCTTTAATTAAAGCAATACCAAAAGGTATACGCACCGATGGCAGTAGTCGGGGCTCTCGCCTTCGGGAACTACGGGGTGTCTAGACTATATTCCCCCCCTCGAGGGGCGAGAACCCCCCGGACACTCAATGACCAAAAGCGGGGTTCCGGAGGACCCTCCCCGGAGCGTCATTGAAAACGTCCGCCCCTGTGTTCCCCGTCGCTCGAGCCCCCCATACATGCCGTGTAACACCGTTACAAATAATACTACTATTATATTATATCCCTATAGGGGTACAACACTACCACAAGTAGTCGAACATTAATATATTATAAAAATATATATATATATTATATACTTATTATATTCTATATATAGTAGTATCCATTTTTCCTGAAAGGATAAAAAAAAAAAAAAAAAAAAAAATTCATTTCGACCCATTCATTAAAATATTAATCTGCTGCTACCTGTGAAAATTCTTTTTGATCCCGAGCTCCCGTTCCGTGCAATTGTGGCGTTAAGTAATTTGGCTGCCTAATATGATATATTCTACTATATTCATATAATATATCATAAATATATTACTATATATATTATATATAATTATCTATATATATTATATATATATTATTAATAAATAATTATATTATATAATCATAGTAATAGAAGTAACTATGCTATATATACACGAAACCTGTCAACTTCGACCTTCTCTTCTATTCAATACTGATTAAAGCCCCTCTCATCCCCTCAGGAAATGCAGATCGCAACTTTTGACAACTGGTTATCTATCATCCGTTATAGTCAGAATTAATGACATCATATCTTGACGGCTGATTTAACATAACGTCGAATTTTTTCCATGCGAAGAACCCAAAACGACTCCGTTGGAGTCATCGTTTATCCTGTACTCCGTGTCTTCCTTATATATAATAAATAAGAATAAATACAATAATAATAATAATATGAATAATAATATGCCCTGGATATAGATAATCATAATAATCGTGAAATTAAAAATCATAAATAATATATAAAATAAATATCCCTAATAAGAACTTATGCAGCGGTTAAACCTATATCTAAAAATTCAGCTTCAAATCCAACTGCTCCGATCATTTTTCAGTTGTTATTGCACCTACGAAGAAGATTTTCCACAGTACTGCCGGCGATTAGCAGGAACAGAAACAAGAGAGAGGGGCGGTTGCGAGCGTCCGGTTGGGTAAGGGTTGTGAGTTTATTTAAAGTTAACACACCGTGGTAGTAAGAGATCTTTAATATTAGTAAAATACCACTGCAAACAGGAAAGCCGTTTCCCTCTACTGGGTGCGTGGAGGATCTCATACTCATACAGCGGTCCGTCACTACTTCCCCTTTTATCTCTAGAAAAGTGGATTTCGCTCGTCAAACGATATACGATGCTGTAATCCTAAATTTTCGGTTTTTTACGTCCTGTCCTCTTTACCATGAATTTATTATATAAGCTCCATTCATCCTATAACGAACCCTGGAAAAATAGCATCACTTTTACCAGATAACAGAAGCTAGGACAAATAATAATCATATATAATAATAATACATAATAATATAATAAATAATTAATGAATATAATAATTTCTAGTCTTTTTGAATGCAGAAACTTTGAATTGAAGTTATTCTGACACTGATCCTCAAAAAGTAACCATTTAATAGTTGTAGACGTCCAATAAGTCAAGCGATGTAAATATGCGACTTTTTTTTTATGCGATTACAGTGCTAATTGTGTATGCCATTTATCAGATTAGTACTCCTATTTATTAGAGAAATGCACGCCGAACTGTAATGGCATATGCATTCTTATTATATTCTGTTTCTGGGTCTACTGCTGTCTGTCGATCAAAGATTGTTAAGAATTTGCCATGATATTTTACCGACTCCCATTCCTCTATCATTCTTTTACGATAAACTTTGCATCTTCAATACGCAGGCGCTAACTATCGAGCCCCTTCTATTTATACAGACATACAGCCGTAAACCCCAGTGTATTTAAGTCAATTCAATATATAATACTTGTAGCCCTTATATCAATTAATTATAAATTCATACATATCATTTTTTTACACAACGCCTTGTATGATAACTTACGATAATAAAATGATATTTATATATTTTGAATAATTTTAACTTAAATTTACTATACGATTTCTAGTTTTGATAGTGAAAATAGGCAAGTGTATATTTCACGAAAGGTTATATATAATATAATAGTGGCTGAATT
>JABUQX010024823.1:0-35000 GCA_015478945.1 Trachelipus rathkii | reverse complement strand
GGTGGTTTCCATTAAAGTGGTTAACTGCCATTTATTTCTAATTAATTACAAAAACTCGAAATGTAATTTTTAATAATGTACTCGGAAAAAATAGGGCTGAAAAAGCAAATTAGATGAATTTAAACATTGTTGAATTATTAAAATAAGAAAAAAATCTAATACAAGTTTATGGAGCGAATAAATTGACAAATGTGACTATCTGATGAATTCTTTTGAAGCCAAAATGGACTACGATCCGGAAGGTAAAAGCATCGATATTTTGATATTTGGTAACTTTTAAAATGCAGTGAAACAGTAAAATCACCAACAAACAACAATTTATATAAAAACAAAAAAAAAACATTTATTCAATTTTCTCAAATACATTTTGAATTATTCTCAATATATATATATATATATATATATATATATATATATATATCTATTTATATATATATATAACTATATATAACTATATATATATATATATATATATATATATATATATATATATATATATATATATATATATATATATATATATATATATATATATATATATATATATATCAGAGCTGGGCGTTGCGCTACCGAGTTGCGCCTATGCGCCTATGGCGCAAAGGCGCAACAATTTTTTAAAAGGCGGACTAAGCAAGGCGCACAGCCAATTCTCTGCGCCTATAGCCGCGCCTATGAACAGGAACAAAGCATTTTTTTTCCTTAAAAGTTAGAACTTAGAAGCGTAGCAAACTTGTATCATTCTAAAAACCAGTGTAAAACTTTTATTTATATATATATATATATATATATATATATATATATATATATATATATATATATATATATATATATATATATATATATATATATATATATATATATATATATATATAACTAGTTCAGTGGTTCTTAACTACAAATAAATTGGCAACTATGGCTCTGAAAATTTTCAACTTCTTCAGCGCTCGTGCTGAACCTCCTGGGGGAAAACATGACCACAAGGACATGGAGGAGGAAGAGGACGTGTAGATATTAGTTTACGGTGTATTAATAAAAAAAATTTATAAGTAAATTTTCTTTATATAAAAGCATGCTTTATTATCGCAAAGTTTTCTTTGCAAATAAATTTAGCAAACAGCCACCGGCCGGCGAAAAGTCGCAGGCGCAAAGGCGAATAGGCGCTGATGTGACAAAAATATAGGCGCATAGGCGCTAGGCGCACTAGGTCCGGCGGCATAGGCTCAGGCGCACTCAAAAAAATTATAGGCTTGAAAACTCTGATATATATATATATATATATATATATATATATATATATATATATATATATATATATATATATATATATATATATATATATATATATATATATATATATATATATATATATGAGTTCACGTTTGGCTAAGTGGGTTAAGGCGATTTTTTGGCTCGCCTTTAGAACGCGGATTCCCTCCCAGTTATGGGTTCGGATACTCGATCGGCTACGTGAACGGACACACAAACTGTCGTCAGTAGGAGATTTTCTGTATTATTTACGTATTGAACTTTACGGCATAGTGTAATACATTAATCTCAATACAAATATCACTGCCAACATAGCCAACACATACAACAGAACAATTATTCACATACAAATCACTCTTCTCATGCTTCTCGCCTTGGAAAGGCCGCGTATTAGGATGCGAACCCACGCCCGCGGTGGCAAGCACTCCGACTGCGTTGCGCAGAAGCAGGGCTTGATATCGGGCCTCTATATCCTTGCATTTAAATAATATATATCACTTGGTTAGAAACTATACAAATACTTTCCCTGACCAATTTCCGATCTCGGAATTGAGGCTATGTGGTGAGAATGAAATGAAATATATATATATATATATATATATATATATATATATATATATATATATATATATATATATATATATATATATATATATATATATATATATATATATATATATATATATATATATCTTTATATATATATATATATATATATATTTGATCCACACATCCTCTACCACTTCTAAATGCACCTCGTTCTTCACCAATCAGTCCCTCGACGTACCCTTTTAACCAAAATACCAGCATATATCTTCCCTACAACACTCAAGAAACTAATTCCCTTAGTTTCCATTATCCTTATATATAAGAACACTATTACTGCTCTCCTCCAATCCCTCGGAACTATACCCTTCATAAATGCTTTGTTACACAACAATTCAATTATTATCTCGCCTCCATTTTTTATCATTTCACCAGTAATTCCATCTATGCCTGCAGATTTAAAATTCTTCAACTTTCTCACCCTACCCGGATACACAAAATACCTATCTCTTCTTGTACCATCAAACCCACACACATTCACCATCACCTCTTCATTACTGCCAATGTTATACAGATTTTCGAAGCGTTCCTTCCACACTATATATATATATATATAATCCTTTAATATTGATAAATTCAAAGTATTAAAAAGAACATTCGGAAATTTTGCTTCTTCAACACTATCTTCATTTCTCTAAGGAAGGGAGGGTGTTCACCCTGCAAGTAAAACTAGCATCTTACACCATCTTGGTGTTCACTTATTTTTTTCTTAAGATTTCCAGAAAACTCAACTTAGTGCAATTGATGCTACAAGCTGTCCTCGGAGATTTTTCAAGAACAAAAGGGAAAAGACAGGTTGCTAGCCCTGTCACCAACATGAAGAAGTCTCAGTAGAAGATTTTCTTCCTTAGATTTATTTGAGTGCTCCGAGAAATTCAACTTAATTGTTGCCAGAAATCAATATGTCCAACATATTTTGATTTTTAATTTTGCAATTAATGTAATTAAAATTTCGTGTTTAATTCAAAATTACAAAAAGAAAGAAACATGGTTGAAATAATGTAGCTCTTCCATCCCAGATTGGAAGCATATTTTAATTTTTTTCGCTTTATCTCCCCAGTAATAGACTAGGCGTCTGTCATGGCAACAGAGGCTAGTTGAAGAGTTTTAGGAGCTATTTGCTTTACGCTACCAGCTTACTAGGCCTATAGTGGCAATCCTATTCTTTCAACAGGGCTTGGAACTCTACTTGGTAATATTTAAATTTAAATAATAAAATTTTGAATCTAAAATTAAAATATATTCCCCAGCAGGGGTTTCTATTGGAAACCCTGGTCAATAAAGACCTTACAAAAGGCATTATTTTCTGAATTTTCTTATCAAAGTTCTTATTTAAAAGATCATTCCATATTTGGACCTTTCCAGTGATATTTTAAAAATTATTTTAATGCAATTTTGGGTAATTTATATGTTTATAAATGTATTTTAACTATTTCCAATATAAAAAAAAAAAGAATTCCTTTTTAAAATATCAAATTAAGCATTTTATTGTCAACCTAACCTAAACAAAAAAAAAAATGCTAAATCTAGCACGAGGTTGCCAGGTGATAAATTAGGCCTTTCCAAAAAATAAAATTATATATTGCAAATCAATTAAAATACAAGAACCATATAATCTTATTCTTCCTGCATTTTATTTACATATATATATATTATATAGTAGACTTATCTGTATATATTCAATATTTTTAACTTAACCTAAAATATCATGATCTTGTAAACCGGCTAAATTTATATTATGCCTATGCGCTGAGAGCTGTCTACTATAGACTAGCACAGAATGTAACTAGAGAAGCACGCAATCCTACAGCATAAACCATAGCGTACAACACCTGCTCAATCAGCGGAATAATATTAAGGAGAGGAGTTTATTTTTTTTTTATTTATTTTTTTTTTAATTTCTTTTATTTTTTTTTTTTCTAGCTTAATCTCCATTCAATAAAAATTGGAACAACAAATATTTTTTATTTTCCCATTCTAAGGGAGCTCGAGCCGACGGCGGGACAAGAACGGGGACGAAAGTCCCCCGTTCGCCTCCACCGAAGCGAGAGAACCCCGACTCCTGCCATCTTCATGCGTTATACCCCTTATTAGGCTATTCCAAATTGTAGATTCAACAGAAATACCAAAGGGGGTTTAAAGGGAAGTAAAATGTATTCTTTTTTTCTAAACCATAGGGCTTAACCGCAAAGATGGCAGCGAGTTGGGGTCTTCTCGGCACCCTCCGGTGGACGACGGGAGGAACTTTCGTCCCCACTCTGTCCGATTCGGTCATAGCCCTTTTCTAGGAGGGAGAGGGAAATGAAATTTAGAAAAAAAACTTTTTACAACGAAACATTAAAAAAAAAAAAAAAAAAAAAAAAGAAAAAAAAAAAAAAAAAAAAAACAAAACATCGTAAAAACCCCTCCATCATAAAACTTTTCCGCTGATTCCCACCAATATAATAATTTGTTCTTACTGTAGGTGCTGCCCGTTCTTCTAGCTGTCACTATATAATAATATATAAATACATATCACTACTATACCTATAATCTATATTATACTACCTATATACTATAATATATTAATACTAATATATATATATATATCATAATATATAATTATATATATTATACTATATACTATTATATATATACTACTCATCATATATAAAATATAATACGTAATATCAACCTATTATATACATCCTATATTCATATATAATATATATATTTATATGACATTATAATATATATTATAATTACTATCATTATCAAATTTATATTATATATCTATATATATATTATATCACTATATATATATTCAATATATATCACTATATATATCTTAATATACTACTAATAATAATATAAAATACTAGTATTAATAATATTCAGAGCGTGGGCATTCGCTCTCTTAGGTCCGCTAAGTCGCTCCGAGACCGCGACCTCAACAGAACTACGGCTGCCGGACTAGCGGAGCGTCGCGCAGTCGCTGGAAATTAGACGGACCTTGCACGTGCGATCAAAAAGTGTTCCGCTCTTCTTGTTCGACACCCATTCTTTAAAACCACTTACAAATATAGCCTTTACTTATACGAATTCCTATATTGGTATATATAAGAAGAAATATAATTTTTATTTAGCTTATCCAACCTCAATATATACTATTAGGTCTAAGACCTATCTGTTTTTAATAAATTAAACTATCAAAATAAAATATAAACAACACAAGTTAAAAGGTACCACTCATATAATAATGAAACTTAAAATCTGAATTTTATAGCACTGGAATGCGCCTATTATCCTTCACTCTATAGCTTTCACATTTAATAATCATATTATTTTAACTAGTAAAGTTAAACTGTTCCAATATCTAAATTCAGTTCTCGTGTAACCAACATACTATTATACGTATATACATAACGTATTACTTTTATATAGCATATACTATTACTATTATATATATAATTATATTATATACTACTATATACATATACATACCTATATATTTATATATGCAAACATTATAATCATATATACTATAACTATACCTATATATCTTCATATATACTATATATACTATACAATATAATATAATATATCTAAATATCAATATCACTATATAAAATAACTATCACCACCAACGATATATAATACTACTATATACTATATATATAATATATTACTTTATATATCATAAAGTGGATATATATATGATATATATACTATATATATAATTATATACTACTATAACTTGTAACGCTATAATATTACTACATATACATACATTCATATATATACATACTATATACTCATATATATTATATCATATATCATATATTTGCGGTTTACAGCAGAACTGATACCATTAATTGATATACTAAATAATATATATATATATATATATATAGTATAGATTATATATATAATATAATTATATAAATATATATATATAATATACCTATATATATATCATAATATTAACTAACATACGAGCTGATACGTAGCCATAGCCATCCGCGACCTCTTGCAGGAGTCCGAGGCTTTCATTGATTTCCTACTAAAAGTTCTTGGCACGAAATAGCACCCTTCTCTATGGAGTGGAACCAGTCGGTGCGTCAAAATATTCAGCACGGGGGCAGATGATTTCAGGTGAGACCTTAAATCCTAAGCATCATGGAACTGCTGGAAGTGAGATACCACCAGCTCTCCTCCTCCCAAGCGACATCCTTTCCCTATTCGCACAGGCAGGAATTGTTGCACACACTTGCTTCATACAAACTACTAATCACACCTCTCCCCTAGTTCTATGCGGCCGTGTACGAGCGAACTATTAGTATTGGTGGCGGATATTTGAGGGCAAAGACGGTCAGCCTTAACACTGCTTTTAATTTATGAGCACCCTATCTTTTTTGAAACGGTACATATGCGATCTCTGTCCCTTGAAGACGACATTACAGGAGGAAGTGGAAATCTCGCGATTTTTGTAACTATTCATCAATTTTTCACTACTAATATTATATATAAAAAAAATTTTTTTGTAAAGGACTACTATTACTATTTATTTAGTAGTGTGAAATATCAAATCTTTTGTGTGGACAGGTCGCACATTATTTAGCGGGACGACGTGCGACGTTGCGGGCACGTGACGGACTTGCGGATAGCGGGAGGTTTGATTTGGTCCTGCATAGGTGCGGAAGGAGCGCAGCCGGACTACGTTTTCTCGCGGAGGCTGCGGAGGTGCGCGTAGCGGACTACAATCTAAATGAAGCGGGGCTGGCCCCACGCTTCTTGACTACTATAACATATTATAGTACTAAATTTATGATATACTTACTATATATATATATATACTATATATATCATAATACTATATATCTATTATATATATATTATATATACTATACTATATATACTTATTTATAAATATATCATATTACTATATATTAATATTATTATATGATATATTATATAATATATATATAATAGTATATATCTATTATACACTATACGGATATATATAAGGATACGAGATTGGTCGAAGCTCTAAAAGAAATGGAAATAGGTTATACTTTTTTTATAAAAAGTAATTTCTTTAGTTTATCTCCTGTTTTATGACTTTAAAATACCAACTTAACAAATTTTGATTTTTTTATTATTTTTTATTACTACAAGTTGCATATTTTCATGTGTAGTCTCTATGAACATGCATAAGTGTTCTGAGGGGGGAAACGAAACAAATTTTTATTTTTTTCTTTACCTATGTTCTAGGGGGGCGAAATTAGGTTAGGCTAGGTTCAATTAGTTTTAGGTTAAGTTAGGTTATGGTAGGTTAGTTAGGGTAGGTTAGGTTTTTAGGTTAGGTCGTTAGGTTAGGTTAGCGTTAGGTTAGGTAAGCGTTCAGGTTAGGTGTTACGGTAGTCAGGTCAGGGTCAGCGTCAGGTTAGGTCCAAGGAAAAACACAAAATTCTCCTTCGCCTTAAAACAACTCTATCTTATGTCATCATAAGTTCTACCCTGTGAAATTTTTTGTTTCTTGGATCCGAGCTCCCGTTCCGTTTGGGCGTTAAGTACTTTTACATACTATATATACTAATATATATATATATGTGGTTCACTACAATATTATATTATGCATATGTAGTTTTACATGGCTATATACATATTTTTTTATATATCACACTGCCTACACTGTGTATATATATTATAACGTATATACTAACTATATATTTATATATATACTATATATTAATATACTTAATAGTATACTATATATATAAAATTTTAATAATTAACAAGTACAGTTTGTTCCTGTATTTTCTAGAACAGGGGAAACCACAAAAGCAATAGATTCAAGCCGTGAGAAGTGAGTTTTGAGGAGAGTCTCCCCAAAAAGAGCTTCCTGGCCATCATCAATGGACCCGCAAGATCACCCAGAAATTACATGATTTACTATCGCAATGAGTAACCAGCCATTAACAGTCACTGAAGAGCGGGATTCATAGACACTTCTTGCCCATCTTCACACCCAACCAAGTGTCCTTATTCCTAGTTAGAAAAATCATTTTAGTAGCAGAAATGTTTACCAACTTCATACAGGAAATTCATGATCAGCAGTAAATCGACGAGAAGTTCTCTAGGTTGATTCATATATCAATTACTACAGATTATTATAGAGAGCTAAACTTAATTCAAATGACTCATTTATTCTTTACACTGACACGTCTGGTTACCAGCGGAGTGTTGAAAAAATGGACTGCCATGTACTCATTTGCAAGTGATTCCCCAGGTTTCTCAGTCTCGGAATTAACAATCACCTATGAGTTTTGCAAATTATGAGTGAAGAATTTGGAAATTCCCTGCCTACAAAAGTCCATGTTCGATCCTTCGCGAGATAGACGCATTGATAACATGAAACTTGGCAATAATTTAGCAGGGAATACTCAAGTTTTTCTTGTTTAATTCATTAAACTTCCAATTTGTTATTAAAGATGCCTTTTTTCTCAAGAGACACAGTGTGATTTAACCTAACAGAAAATGTAGGAACTATTTGTACACACCTTTCATCACTTTCCAGTTTTTAGCCTGTAATGAACTTTAAAAGAAACAAAAGAGACTTTGGAATCCACTCTTGCAAACCCAGCTTATGCCAATTCAAGATGTTGAAACAAAGGTGGATAGCACATATGTGACTTCTAGAAAGAGACTTTGAATGTTTGACACACAGACCCTTTCTGCCACGCTTCTATATCTACTAACAATCAATCATTTTGCTAGTGTTGACTGCTAATAAATGGCACAACTTAAAAAAATTCTAAGAGTTTTGCAACCATTTCTCATTGTTACGGACAACTATAAGGCAAAATCAATGTATCATCAATTATTCTCCATATTTGACCTCTCCAGCATATCTCTCAAACTCGAGGATGACAGCAGAGATCAGACTTTAAAAGAAGAGCTGAGAAGGCATTAGAGTTTAGATTTATGAATAAAAAGAAGAGAAAGGAACAAATAAGACATTATCAAAACAGATTAATTGTTTTAAGTTACTGATAGAAGACCCCAAGATACAAAAACTGACTTTTTATCAATGCACAATAGAGAAATTGCCCACCGTCAGACCCTGCCGGTGCTTCAGCACGAATATGCCAAAATAATTAAGAGGTTCCGCCAAGCTAGAAATAGTAATAGCCAGGACAGAAGAAGGTCTCCAGGCGATGCAGTCATCCATACCATTTTTCCAGAAACGAGCATTATTTCACAATGGACTAGATTTGGCAATACCTCAAAATTATCAGGAGCATTAAGTAAGAAATTTACCCTGCAAAGTTACTTAGTTTTTAGTAAGTTTGAAGAAAGTGAAAGGAACAGCGAGGGAAAAGGTAAAAGCGAAAAAAAAAAAAGAAAATCAGTGGCCCTTCAAAAGGAGTTGAAATTCTTAAAGAAATTGGATATGTTTATTTTTACCAGAGAAACTCACATTCTAACTCTGGGCAAAGAAGAACTTACTCTATTGGTGGATACGTGACCAAAGCTAATTTCCAACCATAGCAGTACTAGCCCAAAAAATACTCTCCTTTTCCAGTTCCCCCATATATTCATGAGAAGCTCTATTGGCATTTTCAGAAGCAGGAAATATATTGAGGAAAAAAAATGTTAAAATATCGGCCAATACTGTGTTGAACAGTTTTTCTTTTACTTCACCACAATCCAGCAATATTTTCAAAAGTGTCTAAAAGGACAGCTTAGCTTTATATATCTATCTACATATATACTATGTATTACTATATATATACTATATATTATAGGTATATATATATATATTATATAATATATATATATATACTACTTATATATATATATATATATATATATTATATATAATATATATAATCTACTATATATAATATATATATACTATAATACTATATATAACTATATATCATATATATATATATATATAGATATATATATATATAGTATATATATACTACTATATATATATATATATATATATATTAAATTATATACTATATATCTATATATAGTATATATCTTAATTTTGGAAATTAAATTTGAATTTAATGAGATATCTTATAATTCTATCATTTGAGGTACTTGAAGGAACACTTACTAATTTAAATAATACTGTAGTACTGTAATACCACTGTATGAGGTCTATTATTTTTTGTTAAAAACGATGGCGAATGGGTTATGTAAAATAAAATCCCTTCATTACAAAATTCTCATGATTTTAGATTGTGTAATCTCGGTTCGGCCGCGAGTTTTTCAAAATTCCGGCCGGAACCGGAACCGGAAAAAAATGTCAATTCCGGCCGGAATTCGGGGCCGGAGCCGGAATTTCGGTGCACCTCTATATATTATAATATAATTCTATATATATATCATTATATATATTTATATATAGTATAGTAATATACGATATATATATATATATATATTATAATATATATATATAGTTAGTATATATAATAGTATATGTAATAGAATATATCGTATTATTATATATATACTATATCGTATATATTATATATATATGATCATATATATATATATATAGTATATATTATATATAGTAAGTATATTATATATACTACTTATATATATATTATTATTATAATATATATATATATATACTATATACTACTATATATATTTACCTATATAATATTAATTAACTTATCTCTAGAATAAGTTAATCCCATAATTATAAAAAACTACCAATAAGTGGCCAGAATTAACAGGAATAAGCTCTTTTTTCGATCGAGACAAAAAAATTGTTTCCAAATAGAAAAAGAAAATATCTTTGAGAAAAATTTAACTTTAAGACGGAAATGCCTAACATTTATAATCTGTTTTTGTATAACTGATCAACCCAAATACGTGAAATGTATTTTTTTAAAACTTTATATCCTTTAAACAATATACGAATTACTTCTATAGCTCATTGTCCAGTTAAAAATTCCTTCGTTAGAGGACATGATAACGAACCTGGATCTGTTACAAATCAGTTACATTTGGAAAGAAATGTGTCTGAGGTGTATGCACAGTAGCACGACATACCTTTTCTTTTTCTTTTAAATAAATAAATTTAAAAATGCGGGAGCTTTAGCACTTGCGTGTATTATTCTCCGTGCAACTTGCTCAGACATTATTTCCGTGATATAAGAGTGAACAGAAGTCGAAATTAGCCATTTTTAGCGAATAGTCGGACAAATCGATCCCGTAATGATCTTCTTAAGTGCTCACAAAAACCCTACCTTGTAATTTTGCCAAAATATATATATATTATATATTATGTATATATATATATACTATACCGTATATATAATACTTATATATTATTTATATCATCATATATATATATTTGATATCTATATATAGCTATATATATATATATATATATAGTATATATATGGCAGTCCACTAGATACTGTACTGTGACTTTTTTTTCTGAAAAAAATTTCGAAGTTCAGCAAAAATCCATTTCTAAATTTTCAGAAAAGATAAGTTAAGTTTAGTTTTTTAAGGAAATTATTAACGTATGAGTGGCAAGCTTCTGTATAATTCCAGAAAGCTTGCCACTAAAGAAATTTTCCTTTAAAAAACTTTTACTTACTTACACTTTTCTGACACTTAGAATCATTTTTTTGACTACTTTAGAAAACATCGATACGAACAATAACTCTGTCAGACAAGATACAACAACAGTCAGTACTCCCAAGCCTATATCGGAATCTCTACGTCATCACATTCATGCAGGGCCACGTTATCTCTATTATATACATATATTATATATACTATATATATATATATATGTATATACTAATAGCTGCTCACTACTAATATGTAAGTATACGTTAATTTACTAATACTATTAATATATTATTATATATATATATAATATCTGTATATATTCTATATAATTACTTATATAATATATACTACTTATACCTAGCTTATATATAATCTATGATACTCTATATATATATTAATAGTAAGGGACTTTCAAAGATACTAGGGAGTATTTATATTATAACTATATATATATATATATAATATATATATATATATATATATAAATTATACTATATATTATATTATAATATATATATTATACTATATATACTTTTTCAAAAATATATATATATAGGATACTATTTCTCTATTATTAAATATAAAATAAGAAAAACATAAAATCTATCTTACATACTAATAATATTTACTGATTAATATATATATAATATATATATATAATATAGATAATATATATATATATAGTATATATATTATCTATATAGTTATATTATATATATATATTATATAAATATATATATATATTATATATATATATATATATATATAATATATATATATATACTTTTATGGGAAAGGTCAATGGATTGCATAAAATTCATCAGTTTTGGATTCCTGTCCTAAAACTGTTAGTGAGAGGCTGACATGAATGATATAAGGTGCTTGAAAGTGTTAAGGTCAGAAACTGTTTCAACACTTTAACAGTATTAAACATGTATGAATGAAAATAGCTGTTAAGTCGGGGTCAGAGTTGGTCATAGAAAGAATGAGACTGTGCAGATTGCGAGTCGCATTTGCTCTTTTCAGTGGAGGAGGTATAGAACAACATCTATTGTAAGTGAAAGTAGGAGGGTTAGTAAGGAAAAAGGCCTTCGATTACACCTTTTCAAGAAGGGATGTGTGAGTGGAACCACCATATGTATACTATGTCTGCTCCATACAAGGAAGAACAATACATATTTCCTTAGGAAGCAACTGGGGTGATGTGAAGAAGTTGTAAAAGACGCCTCAGAACACCCAACCTATTAGAAGCTTGTTTAGTGAGAGGAAAAATGTGATCTTTTTAAGAAAGATTTGGAGAAAAGTAAATACCAAGAATAACAAAAAAAGGAGAAGGTTTGAATTGAGTTTTTGAGTCATTGAAAATAACCATTTTCCTCTGCCCCAATTAAAGTTGCAAGTAATGTCAGAGGTCAGTTGCTCCAATTCTGCCCTCTTAGCAGTGGCTATTTGATATTGAGGTGGAAGCCTTTCAAAATGGAATGAGTAATGAGGGGTGGAATCAGCGTAAGAGTGGATTCGTGATGATGCGATAAATAAGTCATTGATGAAAAGTATAAAAATAGTTGGAGACAGGACAGTACCATGAAAACCTCCTCTATAAATAGATTAAAATAAGAACTGCTGCTGAACGATCGGAAAGGAAAAGAAAGGAATTTCACAAAGAGAAGGATGGATGACGAAAGAAGAAAGTTTGGAAATCAAAATTTTGTATCAGAATCTATCGGACACTTTTGATATGTCTCGCGCCACAACAAAAGATTCACCAAAGATCACCAGTTGAGCGTTAATTACGAAAGCCATTTTGGTGATCAGAGATTACGATTAAGAACAATTATGATACTTCCAAATCTTTCTATTAAAAATAGATTCAAAAACATTAGATATTATTAAGTTTATAACTATAGAGTGATATTTAGGGTTTTTGAGAGGGGTTCCCCTTCGGCAGGGGCTGAATGAGCTCCCGCTTCCAGCGGGAAAGGAATGTCGAAATGGAAAGACGTCAAGGCAGGGTGCAAGCTCGGAAGCACAAATCTTAAGAACCAAAGCAGGGATACCATCAGTGCAATAGGTCTTCTTTGTGTTGAGCTCAGCGAGAGCAAAAATAACACATTTAGAAAAAAATAACAATGATTAGACATAAATGTGTTAAAAACGATTGGGGAATGAGGAATAACTCCGGAATCGTCTAAAGTGGAATTACAAACAATGGTTTGAGGGAAGAGTTGAGCTTTGTCAGAAGAAAAAAAAGGCAGTTGTGCCTTTGGAATATTCATATTTAAGGATTGAAAGAGTAAGTATCAAAATTGGAGTTGACAATTTTTGAAAAATGTTGGAAAGAGCGTAAGGAGGATTAACCAGAGGGGCCATTGTATTTTTTACTGAGAAAAGAAATTTTGGCTTGGCGGAAAATAAATTTTGTACGATTCACGAATAAAATATAAGTTGCTTTAGTTTCTTGAGTTTGAATGTGACGATGATTTCTGAAGGCAGTTTCCCTGTGGCGAATGGCACGAGAAACAAGTAGAGTTAAGGCAAGTTTTGTTAGCTTAAGCTGAAGGGAAAGAATGTGGAATGTAAACCTCCAAGCTAGAAAAGAACATCTTGGTTAAGTGTTCTTCATATTCCGAGGGACTTCTCCCCCCACCCAAGCAGTAGTTATTCCATGGGAAGCATAGAAGTACAACCAGTATGTATCGCCGAAGGAAGTGCTAGAGACGTTACCTCAGTGACTTGAAGAAACAGAACTGAGTTCATAGATAAGAGGTTGATCAAAATAGCACATACGAGTACAGAATTTAACAGAATAAGAAAAAGGATTAGAAGATAAGAAAGGTTTAGCATGTTGAGTTCACCTCCAAAACGATCAGGGATACGGTTTGGGAGTTGTACTATCTGTTCGAGGTAATTGTAGTAAATGGTAAGCGGATATACTAGTTGCATTTTGAGAATCAGAGGAAAGCCATTGCTGGTGATGAACATTCAAAACACAATTGATAATGATTTCCTAAAAAGGAGAAGACAAGATAATATTCTTTGTTTTCTAGTTTAAGTAGTCGAAGAATTTAGGATAATCAATTTAGTAAAGAGACAGAAACACAGAACATATGAATTTAGTAGTAGATTGGCAAAAGAGCCTGAAACATAAGGTTGAAAATTTGGGATACCCCAAAAAAGAGATACGAGAGCAAACATCATCATTGCAACCACATTTGACTGAAAATTGAAGAGAAACTGTATGAAAGATCTGAGTAGGGTTTGCTATCAAATCTCTTAAACACCTGAGTTTTGGCTAAAAAAAAGTGGTGAGGTCTAGATGAGTAAAGGTGATATTTCATCAAAGGAAAAATTAGAATAAAGACCGCTTGTGTTGCAGAAATTGATGAAGAAAGGAGACCATGTACCGGAACTAATCCTCAGTTCCATGATGGCACCAACCTCACCACCGGAGTTCATCAACTTTCATGTGGTGATGAGGAAGGGGTTGATGGGGGCTATTTTTGGAAGTTGGCCATATTGGTTTCTCAAAAGCTCTGTTATTTCGAGTCATTTTTAATGTTTTATAAAAGATAGTGTACTAAGTAAGTGTTGTAGCGTGTGAATAAAGGAATGACAATAGACACTCCTGAGTAGATAAATTGGGAAATGTGGTGTGAAAAATAGCCAAACACTAAACATCAAAGTACAAAGGGATATTAAATTTAAATGTTCAACGGAGGGTAATCTAAATCGCCTCGGACCATCTCTTGTAACCTTATATATATATATATATTATAATAATATAATATATAATTATATATATATATTATATATATATATATATACATTATATATTATATATATATAATATATATAATATATATATATATATATATATATTATATATTATATTTATTATATAATTGTCCTACATTTTTAGACAACAATGTTAACGCTTTGGAAATGAAAATAGTGTTCCTATACGTATTTTCCTCGGTGCGATTTGAAAATGATATTCCTTTTCTCTGTATCATGTAAAGATTTTTCCACAAATCGCAAGAAATATAATAAACAACGACTTTTTTAATGGAAACTTAATAAAGCTAGTATTCCTGTGTTTTGGAGTGATAATCATAGGTAACAACATACAATAGGTTTAAATAAACACCACATAGAAAACAATGGTGAGTACTGTAGAAGAACTCGAAAAACATATTGAATAACAAAATAATGTTAACGAGTAACTTGCCATTTAATTGCTGATATATAATTATAAATAGAATATATATATATTTAATGTATATAATATATATATATATATATATATATATATATATATATAGTATATATAATATATATTATACTATATATAAATATATATATATATATTTGTACCAATTCTTCGAGCTTGATCCTTTTTAAACATCCAACAAATAGTCCGCAAGCATGTTAGCATTCCATCTGCCTTGATACCTTTGTTCCATATCCTTTATATCCTGATGGAACCGTTCCCTTTGCTCCTCGGAAATGGCCCCTAAATTTGCAAGGAAAAATCTAAGTGAGAGTGCAAAAAATGTAATTTAATACTCATGCGACAACCGAAAGCCTCCATTTTCTCCAGCATATTTTCTAACAATTGTTTGGTAGTGTACATCCTTCGATTCCCAAGGAATCCTCTCAATAACGGTAGTAGTAGGAGAGCCATTTCGGAGAAAAATGACCTTGACCACCGCGATGAGCACAGTCGCTAATCAGGTGGATATTTTTTTACTCAGCTACCTCATGGGTGTTTTCTTATTTTGTTTTTTTTTGTTTTTTATTATTTTTTTTTTTTTTAATTTTTTTTTTTTTTTTATTTATTTTTTTATTTTTTTTTTTTTTATTTTATTTTTTTTAAAAGGTAATAAACTTGTTTACTTTCCTCCGCCATTTTTTTATAAAGCGTTTTGTTAATCTTCGTCGGCGATAATCGCAATTCATCGTCGCGTTCGTTACGCGTTTAATCGTCGCAAGTCATCGTCGTGTCGCGGTTATATCGTCGCTTTTTACAACAAGTTCCGCGGAGTCCCGCGCAATTCGTAGCAAAGAACCACGCACAAAGCACACTGCAGTTCCGCCCCGTATCCCGCCGCCGCGTGCGCGCAGGCGCAAATATTCCGCGTGAATGAAAAATATGAATCAATGTAAACTATTCCAAAAAATTCTATAAGTCATTCATTTTTATTTCATACTTAAACATTTTAAATTAAAAACATTTTCCGAAACCTAAAACTGTTCATTGCAACCCTATTATTTAAACATATTTATGAACATGATTTTTCCGTGGAAATATTTTAAATTTATAAATTTGAATTTGTATGTAGAACAATAAATCCAGAAGTAGCTGTTATATTAATTTCATTTTATTTTTAATAAAATGTACGAAATTTATTAAAACATAACTTTACATACCTTAAACATAAATCAGTAAATCAAATAACCCGTCCCTAACAACTAAGGGATTAGTATGCTTTTGTTTTACTCCTTTACTGCTTTAACTTTCTGCTTTACTGCTTTAACTTTCTGCTTTACTGCTTTAACTCATGTTGTACTGCTTTAACTTATATATTTTTTACTGTTTTAACTCATATATTTATTAACATTACGTACCCTTTCCAAACAGTATAAATCAGTAAAAATTCAATAGAGGTGATGATAACACCAAGGGGGATAGTATCCTTGTTTAACTGTTTTACTGCTTAACTTTCTGCTTTACTGGCTTTCAACTTTCTCTTACTGCTTAACTTTCTGCTGTTACTGTTTTAACTTCTGCTTAACTGTTTTTAACTTTCTGCTTTACTGCTTTAAACTCATCGTTTTACTGCTTAACCATATGTTTACGTTTTAACTCATAATATTATTAACATTAACGTAACCTGTAAAAACAGTAAATCAGTAATCAATAGAGGTGTGACTAAGCACCAAGGGGATTAGTATCCTTTTGTTTTACTGTTTACTGCTTTAACTTTCTCTCGGCTTTACTGCTTTAACTTTCGCTTTAAACTGCTTTAACTTTCTGCTTTACTGCTATAACTTTCTGCTTTACTGCTTTAACTTTCTGCTTTACTGTTTCAACTTTCTGCTTTACTGCTTTAACTCATGTTTTACTGCTTTAACTCATATGTTTTACTGTTTTAACTCACATATTTATTAACATTATGTACCTTAAAACTAGTCAAATCAGTAATCAATAGAGGTGGGACTGAACACCAAGGGGGGGATTAGTATGCCTTTGTTTTACTGTTTTACTCGCTTTTACTTTCTGCTTACTGCTTTGCTTTCTGCTTTACTGCTTTGCATCATATTTTTTATTATTATTATTGATTACATATTTTATTCTTAGTGCCATTTACTGCATGTCTATTATTTAACACACACACCACCCACAACTCACCCAATCTCCTAGACACTTAACTAACTCATATGGCACTTACTTACACTCTCCATAGACACTTTCACTCTCCCATAGACACTTACACACATATGCAACTTACACTCACACATACACTCAACCTTATACACACACACACACCCACACACAGTCACAACAACACGCATAACACACCCACAGCCACAACACATCAAGACAATACTTTACAGATTTTCGCCTTAAATTATATGTTAATTCAAAAATAAAAATCAATTAAATGGTAAGCCAGATAAATAAAATCAATAATTGGGCACAACCAGATACAATAAAAATAGAATATGAATGGCAACGCCATGAAAAATAAAATGGTAAAGAATAGAGTAATACAGAATAAATATTTTTATTTTAGCAATATATACATATTCAAAATTATCATTGAAATTAAATTATTACATATATCAAAATTATAACATTGACATTAGCACAATGGCAATTACGTTCCATCATTCGCTGTGCTACGTGCGGGACTACCTAGAACACCAGATTCCTTTTATTTGCTGTATGGCGAAACCTTTTAATACCATTTATTAGCGTGACATTTCCTATTTTATTGGCTCGCATTTTCATATCAGGAACCTTAACTTCCCGGTAATGGTTTTCATTATTTACATGTGGTTGGTCTGAGTCGTCTAGATTATGGATATCTTTGTGAAGTGAAGATTCACCATCTTCTTCACTCATCATTTGCGTAACAGCTAATGCTGTTACGTCTGTATCCTTGATCATATTGTAGAAGTGATTATCATCGTTTAAGACCATCCAATCACGATTCTTAGTTTTTTCTCAACATCCTTAATCATCTTATCAAAGTTAATCTTTGCCATGCCTTGGAAATTAATTATGTGCTCGGTGTCCTTGTTCAACGTTAATCCTTTTGCTTTTAAGATGTAAGCAAAACTTGAGTCATTCTTCTTTATTCGAATGGCGTAGGATTTAGGGCCAGTGCACACGAAACTATCAGCTATTTCTCCAGGCCCTATTTCATCCGTCAGGTTTCCTAAGAATTTTCCAGTATCAGGAATATATTCGCCTTTACGTGCTGTGAAAACACAGCTATCGGTATCACAGTAAAGTACACGCTGACCTAGAGAATCGAGGAGATTATATAGTTCCACCCTAGCATAAGCTGTGGTAAAGGACGCAACAGCTACATTTGTGGCCTTTGCTGTTTTATTAGTGAAGCCGGTATGTGTAACTTCAACTATATGTTTATCATCCGCTACAATGATATTTCTCACCTTAAGATCAGCTCTCTTCATTAATTCCCAGACCTGAGCGTAACTCGTGCATACGATGTCTTCATTCTTTGGAATACGTTGAGCTAGTTTTCCCCACAATGAATTGAGAAGTAATTTAGCTATATAACGCATTCCAGGATTACTTTCAATATTGTCTGGATCAAGTGTTACACCCTCAATGTTCTTGAAATCTCGCAGGTATTGAAGGAATTCTTCACAGACTTTATCGGTTATTCCATCCGGTAACCCCGAAGCCTCAGTCTTCCATTTCAAGAATGTTTTAACGTATTCGCCAAAGATGTCATTTGAAGGAGTAAATTTCCATATTTCATGGATCTTTTTAATCTCATAGCCTTTCTTTACAGCTAATTCCAGTTCAGGACTGCAGTATACGCCTTTTAACATACGTTGATTGTCCGTATGTCTGCATTTGCCTTCATAGCCACATGCGCTGCATGTTCTACAAAGTGAAAATATTAGCCGATTGTCATGTCGTGCAGGCAGAACAGGAGTGTACAGGGTCTTAGGAGGTAACACGGAAACATACGAGAGACCGAAAATAAGTGGAATTCATTTCTTCGACGAACTTTTCTATGGTAGGAAAGATCCCTACCTTACAGTTTCGTGGGTCCCCTGCTGTAAAGGGTTTTGTTTCTGGACAAAAGATACAATAGAAGTGAAATCTAGGTACTATCAATTGAAATGCCCTTCTGTCGGTGGAAGTATAGACGAAGGGTTCTGGTACGGCCTCCGTCAGAGGCTTCCCCTACCTCTAAGTTTTCGCATTTGCAAGTTCATCATTTCACAATTGAATTGACATATCTGGCCTGTTCTCAGTTCGTGTTTCGTCGTTGTTGTTTACAAAGTGACCTCACACTCTTTTTTCATTTTCGTCCATTCGCATTCCCATATTCTAATTACTTCATACCCTTGTGACTTGTAATCCGCTTCTTGTCTCATGGTCTTACTGTACCTATCAAGACTTGACACGCCATGGAGACTTTCTAAGCCTTCCTTGCATGCTTGATGACCATGCCATACGCAACCGTGGAAGAGCAAGACAATCTTCTTCATGGTTGTTCCAGTTGGAGGAGGGGGTCGTCTGTTATTCAGTTCTATCATTTGTTCATTAACGTTGAGATGACGGCAAGCTAAGAACTCCTTAAGGTCAAAGGGCACGTAGTCTTCAGCTGGAATTTCAACGTAACCGTCAGGTCTTAGATACCTGTTTTTGATTTTAAATTTACGCTCGCCACCATTCCTTGCATGTTCGATTCGATGACCCTTATACAGCTCCATGAATGTGAGCCATTTCACACCATCATACGAATAGTTTGAATCATCAGTACGTCCTATATGGGCCAATGTTTCAGGCATGAAGTGCATTTTATATACCATGAACGATAATGCAGCAATGGTAGAACAATCAAGTAGGCAGTCAACTTTATGATCCTTAAGGAAGATTCCCCTGAATTTCTCGAAGGATTGACGAAGAATATTAACATCTTGAACGCAGTACGTTGTACATTCCTTCATGATATCGTAGTCCTTATTGTTAAATGTTTGATACCAACGTTCAAAATCAGCCTTTTCACTGTCGGACATACGATGTGTCTCAAAGGTTTCCTTATCTGGAATTTTTCCCTTGTAATTTATATTCTCGAGGGTAAGAAAACGGTAAGGAAAGAATCCTTTAGAAACCTCACCTGTAATACCCATGCACTTAGGTAGTTTTTTCAAGGCGCAAGGCATAAACATTAACGTGTCCTTAAAATGGATATTGTGGTTAGCGGTCATAGTTATAATTTTGGTTCCACGTTTCACAGGATTGGAAGATATGGAATGGACGGTAGGTCGGGCAAGCAGTTTGCTGTAAACAAACTGATTGTCGAACTTACCGCCATTATGAGCTGCAACTAGAATATTTGTCTTCTTGTGTTTTTCAGCAAATCTGAATATATAGTTGAGAAAAAGATCGACGGGGCACTTCTCATACTCTTCTGTTGCTTCCAGATTCAATTTGAATATTTCAGTCCGAGCCGTTCCGCAAGTCTCACACGGTGATGAATTGTCTAGTTCTTCCTCACCACAGGCATTGCATACTAGCATACTCACTAGAATATATGGCAGCATGTCAGTTTTTATGCATCCTCCTTCCTCTTCAAGCTTATCATGATTATAGGTTTCGATATCGTAATAGAACGTGAAAGTGGGCTTACGCTTGGCGAAAGCTTCATCTGTTGGAACCTTGATTTTCTTCATAAAACATTGGTGACTATCACCCTCTATTCCGTACTTTACGTCACATACTCCACATTTAATATGCATGCAATCATGTTGGTGTTTGCCTTTTTTATTAGCTACTGTCTCATTATCGCACAAGGTACATACTTTAAGGTATTTGCATGTGAGATCTTTATGCAATTTAAGACAAGCCTCATTATAGAAATTCCGATTGCATTTATCACAATGTAAAAGTGTAGATGTGTCGCCAGGCATCCCTTTACATTTATAAGTTAAGCATTGTCCACATCTGTATTCAGTGCATTCGTTTTGTAAATGGTTAATTAAATGGTCAGTGAAGCTATAACACTGATGACAAAAAACTGGTCCCTTGATATTCTTAGGTTCTACACTACCTAAAGCTATCTTGATGGAATCTCCAGGAAAAGGATAATAATAATGGGTTTCCTCGGAATCATATCCTATTACAAAGAGAGGTAAGTCCCTATTCTGTTCATGAGGCTTAAACATTATTTAAACATAAAAAGAATAAATCTTTTAGTAAAAACAAATATCCTACAGCACTAATTTTCCTCTATTACGGCAAATCCTCAGCCTTTAGGGGGAACTTCAAAGTCAACCGCAACGAGTTTGCGAGCCTAATCCTATTTCAATGTAGATCATTAGGGAAAATTTTTTTAATTTTAGGTGCAGCTTGGCCTGCTTTTTAGGTACACTGGATGGTGGAGCTTATAGCTGCAGCTATAGCTCCGATCACATACCAACACTGGTTGGTTATTTCCCTATTCCTGTTATTTATGACCAAAGGTGTACTTATTGACGTGGGGGTGTATAAAGTTTACCGAAGAAGGGTCAATGGGCCCCATTACCCTCTGGATTGTGACATATCTGAACATCTACAATGAATTCATCCAACATGGCTTGATCTCCAGACTGAAAGAGTTCTAGAAAACGATCCGACAAATATTGAGCCAGATTTGGTCGAGAAATCTCTTCATGAGGAATTCGTATATGGAATTGCCCTCCATTCCTATCTGTAAAAAGGAATCCTGCACGGAGGGTATATTCCCGATATGTCACTGTTCCTCGTACCTGTTCTATCACACTGTGAATGACAGCTACTAACACATCGTTAATGTTGCGAGTACCGTTAAAGATCCGTCTGGTGTCGATACGTACTCTGAAACGATGCTGATCGATGATCCCTGAGTTACGCGTAGATCCTTCACGTGTTACCTTTAACAACTCTGTCGAGAAAGGTGCAGGTGGTTCATCAACCTCCTCCTCATCATCATGAAACACCTCTACGCGTGAAGGACCCGCAACAGCCCCGTCATCAGCGTTCCGTCCTGGATTCCCTTTCTGTTTCTGTTTCTTCTGGAAAAAGAATGAAAATTCATAAACAATCGAATACATACTATTATGTAACAATATTTTTCAGTAATATATAGAATAATTAGATTGTAACTTACCGAAGATTCCGAAGTTGGGATACTCGTTTCAGATAAGGGGGTGGGGGGTTCTTCATGTGTATTTGGAGATTCTTTGGGGGCATCAGTGTTTAAGTCTGATTGTTTACGGCACGCGGTTGCAGATGATTTCTGTTGAAAGGAGAAAAAGAATGAAAATACATAAACAATCGAATACATTGCACATACTATTATGTAACAATATTTTTCCAGTAATATTTTTCAGTAATATATATAGAATAATTAGATTGTAACTTACCGACGAATCCGAAGTTGGGATATTCGTTTCAGATAAGGGGGTGGGGGACTCTTCATGTGTATTTGGAGATTCATTGGGTGCCTCCGTGTTTAAGTCTGATTGGCAACGTTTGCGACGTTCAAGCTCAGCCAACAGTCTTCTCTTAACAGGCCTAATTGCATCCCGGCCACCTCCGACTTTGTTGACACAAGGGGTACTGGCAGTACCAATATTATCACACTGTAATGAAATAGCATTATAAGTATATTTATATATATATATATATATATATATATATATATATATATATATGAAATAATATAGAAACTTACTCTAGGCCGAATCCTATTATCAACGGGTTGGGAATTAAGAAATAAGTTCATCTTTCTCTCCGCTTCAAGTAACGCTCGCACATATTCCTCATCACTATCCGTAGATATATCAAGATCAACTTCATTAGTGTTCACTGGTACAAGAAGGGGTATTTCGTTCTCGGTCCCCCTAAGCATCTTACGCTGTAAAATAAAGATGAATATATATATATATATATATATATATATATATATATATATATATATATATATATATATATATATATATATATATATATATATATATATATTATAATAATAATAATTTAACATCACTTACCCTTTTGCATGGTTTGATAGCATTCTGTCTTCGGCCATCATCAGCTTCGACTGCATTTTCATAGGTACCCACAGCTTCCGCTAATTCAACCTCTTCGACTACTTCTACGAGCACGGTTTCTGATACAGGTTCGACATCTCCACTGAAAGTGCGTTTTAAACTCCGTTTTTGATTATTTGCATGCATATTTTCGTTTTCTTCTACAATTCTTGTCAACTATCGTAAAACACTGAAACAGAAATGTATATATATTTATATATATATATATATATATATATATATATATATATATATATATATATATATATATATATATATATACTCCTCATATATATATACTATATATATATACTCTCATTATTATTACATTAGAGTATGCAAATGTGAGTTAAAAGCAGTAAAACATGAGTTAAAACAAGTAAAACAGAAAGTTAAAACAGTAAAACAATTAAAACAAAAACATACTATTCCTTTGATGCTGAGTAGCACCTCAGTTTTGTTTACATCCTACTCATAGAACACTAATAGGAACATACATACATATATATATATATATATATATATATATATATATATATATATATATATATATATATATATATATATATATATATATATATATATAAAAAAATTTCTCTTTCTTAATGTTGGTAATAATATTCAAGTTGATCTTGTGGCTTTTAGCACAGGCAACGGCAGGTATTTTTACTAAAAAAACTCTAATGCTATATTGTCCTGTTATGTTGTTGTAACGTCACGTTGAAAATCAGTTTTTTGTATTTTAGATTTTGTTTCTTCATTCGCACACACTGCGTTAATAAACCTCCCCGAGTGAGATAAAAATAATGATTCCACGTTTGTCTTCGAAATCGGTTTAGATGCATTAGAGAAAGTATATCCATATCAAATACATTATAAAATATTGTAAATGTTATAAATGCTTTTATTTTACAAGTTTAAATTGTATATTATGAATTAACTCCTATATGTACAATATCCTGTACGAAACATTTAAAACGAAAAATATAAAAACTCTTCGAGAGAGGAAGGCGTGTTCAGGATTTCAGAGAGGATGCCAGATAGCATTTTATATATATATATATATATATATATATATATATATATATATATATATATATATATACATATATATATATATATATACACAAATACTACAGGAAATCCTATAATGAAAAAGTAAAGGAGATAAAAATAATGATTCCACGTTTGTCTTCGAAATCGGTTTAGATGCATTAGAGAAAGTATATCCATATCAAATACATTATAAAATATTGTAAATGTTATAAATGTATTTATTTACAAGTTTAAATTGTATATTATGAATTAACTCCTATATGTGCAATATCCTGTACGAAACATTTAAAACGAAAAATATAAAAACTCTTCGAGAGAGGAAGGTGTGTTCAGGATTTCAGAGAGGATGCCAGATAGCATTTTATATATATATATATATATATATATATATATATATATATATATATATATATATATATATATATATATATATATATATATATATATATATATATATATATATATATATATATATATACAATAAAAATAAATATATTTTATTAATAAAAAAATAATCATTCCACGTTTGTCTTCGAAATCGGTTTAGATGCATTAGAGAAAGTATATCCATATCAAATACATTATAAAATATTGTAAATGTTATAAATGCTTTTATTTTACAAGTTTAAATTGTATATTATGAATTAACTCCTATATGTGCAATATCCTGTACGAAACATTTAAAACGAAAAATATAAAAACTCTTCGAGAGAGGAAGGCGTGTTCAGGATTTCAGAGAGGATGCCAGATAGCATTTTATATATATATATATATATATATATATATATATATACAGTAGTGAAATAAATAAATTGGACTAGTTAATAAATATATATATATATTTACAACAATAAATAAATAAATTGGACTAGTTAATAAATAAATTATATTAGTTAGCCCCTCGGAGGAAAATATTTATTATATTCTGTATAAATATTAAATAAATATTTTTATTTTATTTAATTAAAAATATGTTAAATTATTTTTATTATAAATTTGAAAAGCTATGTATTATAACTTCAGGCTATCTTATCTATGAATAGTTATTTGGGAAGATTAATAAGGGCATGGAGCTTTTGAAAAAACTCGAATGTCTTTGTTTATTTAGAATGCCTTTTGCACCTTTAAGGTGAAGAGGAAGTTCCTATTCAGGAGCTGTAAAGAATATAGTTACATTACAGACCTGGCCAGTTTGATGAAACAATATTCCTTACAATATTTTAAAAAACACAAATAATTTTTTTTAAAAAAAAAGTATTATAATAAAAAATATATATATATATATATATATATATATATATATATATATATATATATATATATATATATATATATATATATATATATATATATATATATATATATATATATATATATATATATATATAGTGAAAGATGAATTTGAAAATATAGTATGGTTCTCGGAGAATCAATAAAATATTTGGTATAAGTTTTAATAAAAAACGGCGTGTTTTCGTAAAAATATAATACTTGCCTTGAACTCTCGTTGTTTCAAGTTAAAATAATAATAATTACAACGTATGAAAGTACACCTTAGCTATTGGTCTTTCTACTTAGCGGTTCTTTGTGCGTGGTTCTTTGCTACGAATGCGACGGACTCCGCGGAACTTGTTAAAAACGCGACGATTAAACGCGACGAACGATGACTGCGACGATTAAACGCGACGACGACGATGAATTTACGATTCATCCCCGACGAATTAACAAAGCGCTTTATAAAACAAATGTGGGACCTCAGGTCAATAAGGTTATTCATTAAAATCCGGCAAAATAAATAAAAAAAAAAAAAATAAAAAAAAATAAAAAAAAATAAAATAAAAACATGGAAGGTGGCTGAGATAAAAATATCCACCGGTTAGCGATTATCGCTGGTCAGGTCGGTCAGCTGATCGAAATGGCCATCATCATAAATCATATTGCTGGTGGTTAACAGAAATAATAATAATAATAATAATAATAATAATAATAATAATAATAATAATAATAATAAAATAATAATAAATAATAATAATAATAATAATAATAATAATAATAATAATAATAATGGTAAATGCGTTTTTCTAAATCAAAAGTTTATTTCCTGTAGGGTCTGATTTCCTGGGCTGTTTCTCTAATTGTTTTCTCCTCTCTTTCCACTCTCTCTCTTTCTCATATATATATATATATATATATATATATATATATATATATATATATCTCTGCTATATATATATATATGTTTGTTCATTTTGAATAAAATCTTATATAGTAAAATGAAAATGTTTGAAGGTTTAAATAATTTCTAAATTTGAGAAAGAGATTTTTCAACTTGTAAAAAGAAATTTGTTATGCTATTTCATTAAATTTAAAGGTTGATTTATATATATATATATATATATATATATATATATATATATATATATATATATATATATATATATATATATATATATATATATATATATATATATATATATATATATATATATATATATATATATATATAAGGAATGATATTATTGTGTTGAGGAGAATGATCAGATCAAGGCAGCAAAAGCTAATATATTTTTTATTATTATTTATGAGTTCATGTTCTTGAATTTTGATTATTTTTCATGTCATGTAAATTATGCTTTATGATACGTGTCACGTACGGTGTGTGTGTGTGTGTGTGTGTGTGTGTGTGTGTGTGTGTGTGTGTGTGTGTGTGTGTGTGTGTAGGTGTGTGTGAGTGTTTTTGACTAAAGCTTTTGTTTTAGGATATTCTCTTTGGGTTGTGATGTTTTCATTTTCTTTATTACTTAATAAAGAATATCATCTTATCTGTTCTAAAGGAAAATTTTATTTGAAATTTGAAAAGTTTTTATAAAATGGCGAATAATTTAAAGACAAATCACTGAAAGTAATGCTAATAATTAATACTATATGATCATAATTAATACTATATTATAATACTATAATTAATTAATTAACTAATACTAATGATAATAATTAATACTATTAAAAATCGTTATGCAATCAATCGTTTGACGATAATTTTATGAACAATCAAAAATTTGCAGATTTATATTAAGTACTTTAACGGTTTATATAGAGAGTCTGAATAATCGTGCAACATCTTTGAAAAATCCATTAATAATATTTACCAACTAATTGTAGAGTTAAATTGATTGATAATTATTTACATATTTCTATTAAATACGTAAACGATTTTGCAGAGTTTGAAAAACCTTGAAGCATTTTTTTAACGAATTTTTTAATAGCATTCACCTATAGTCTGCAGATTTAAACTATTATTCGGTTATGTGATATAGTTTATTATTTATTATACTTAAATTAAAGAATAATTTAGTTTGACTATTCGGTTATGTGATATAGTTTATTATTTATTACACTTAAATTAAAGAATAATTTAGTTTGACTATTCGGTTATGTGATATAGTTTATTATTTATTACACTTAAATTAAAGAATAATTTAGTTTGACTATTCGGTTATGTGATATAGTTTATCATTTATTACATTTAAATTAAAACATAATTTATAGTTTGAGTTATTCGGTTATGTGATATAGTTTATCATTTCTTACATTTAAATTAAAGCATAATTTATAGTTTGATTATTCGGTTATGTGATATAGTTTATCATTTCTTACATTTAAATTAAAGCATAATTTATAGTTGGATTATTCGGTTATGTGATATAGTTTATTATTTCTTATATTTAAATTAAAAATAATTTATAGTTGATTATTCAATTATCGTGAATTTCTAAATTTCTTTCAAATTTTAGCAAAACATTACAATTTGGTAGCCTAAGTTTATATTTGGCCTTGGTTTAAATATAGTGCTTAAAATCCATTCCAGCTGTCCATATTTCCCTCCATCCTTCCTTCATCCATTCCATATTCCATTCCATTTTCTTCCACCTTCTTATCTTTTCATATGAATATGCTCTCTTTCTCTCTCTCTCTTTCTCTCTCTCTTTCTCTCTCTCTCTATATATACTCTCTTTCTCTCTCTCTTTCTCTTCTATATATATATACTATATATATATATATATATATATATATATATATATATATATATATATGCTCTCTCTTCTTCTTATATATATACATATATATATATATATATCTAAGTATAACTTCCTTTTCTTCTTCTTCTTCCTTCTTCTTCTTCTTTTCTTTCATTTTCTTTCTTTCCATTCCTTCTCTTCATTTCCATTCCATTTATTCCATTCCATTCCACTCCATTCCATTTCCACGTCCATTTATTATTGCTTCCTTCCATCATGGAGACGTTCGTGATTTTATGCTAAACACACCCGCCTCTCACACACACACACACACCTATATATATATATATATGTATATATATATATACATATATATATATATATATATATATATATATATATATATATATATATATATATATATATATCAAAAGACAAACAGACTGGACGTACTGCTTCTATATTTTAAATGACACCAAACTTTAATCCACAAATTCTGAAAACAAATTTACCTTTGAGTTGACCCCGTCTGTATAATACGAACTTTCAGTACAAAGAATTGAATGACGTAAAATTTTGGCTTCACAATTTGGCTAGAAAATTTTATGAAAAAGAAAAAAAATATTTTCCTTGGTCAATTTGTGGCCCATCTATCGAAAACCCATTTTTCACAAATAAATTTGATTTTCAATTTTTTCATTCACTGCCCTAAATTATTTTCCCTCCTTTCGTCCTCCCCCCTCTTAACCAGCCAAAAAAAAAAAAGTAAAAGTAAAGAATAACCCCACTCATTGTTTGGAATTAAAACCACTCTCTATATCGAGGTCAGTATAGAGACTTCTCTCAATAGGTATCGTCTGACTGAAGACTAGACTCTCTCTTGTATTCAAGATTTCCATTATCACATGCTGCGGCTTTCCTCTATTATTTCTGCGACGTGACAAGTAAATGGTGTGAAAAGACTGTGGATCTCGAATTTAGAAGAGATTTAGGATGAAGAAACTCTTTCAGGAAGTATGAACTGAAAGTAACGGGATGAGATGAAGAATCACGGTACATATTTATATACTATACTTTCATTCTTTTTCACAATGAGCCACTCTATTGTAATATCTTCATTCTATTTTACACAATATATATATATATATATATATATATATATATATATATATATATATATATATATATATATAGTATATATATATATATACTATATATATATATATATATATATATATATATATATATATATATATATATATATATATATATATATATATATTAGGATCAAGGGCATGCAAATTATGAGGTGCATTCCCAAATAAATAAACAAGGAAGGATAAATTTAAAATAAATTCTAAATTTAAATTAATGATTAAAATTTGTTATAACTTACCTGACCAGACCTAACCTTACTTATTCAATTGTAAAGCAAAGAAAAATACAAATAAATAAATGTTAATGATTTTCGTACTTTATGCGTTTTTTAATTTGCAAATAAAATGTTTTAAGAGCTGAAGTTACCATTTGAGTAATGAATATTCTACCGTATTCCACCCCAACCTCCTTATATTAAGGCATTAGAATTATACTCTCTCTCTCTCTCTCTCTCTCTCTCTCTCTCTCTCTCTCTCTCTCTCTCTCTCTCTCTCTCTCTCTCTCTCTCTCTCTCTCTCTCTCTCTCTCATGAATAATGAATATCATATATTAATTTTTGTTTGAATAATAAAATACTTTTCTTTAGTTAACCCCAAAAACGTTAAATATTAAAGATAAATAAAAATAAAGATTTTTAACAAATTTCGAATGTTAAAGGAATTTAAGGTCCCAGCTCCTTAGAGTTATTAATCCTGACTTTATGCTTATTGCACTATCTATTCCAATGAATAATTTATGTATTTTGTGTTTATGTAAAGGCTTTCAAGATTATTTTTTTGTTGAATGAAAAAATCCCGGTAAAATGAAATCTATAATGTGCAATTTTGGCGGACATATATAGTGAAATGGATCAAACTCGTGGAGACTAAAATTTACTCGTTTTATTCTCGCGTTTGGAAAAAAGGTGGGGAGGGGGGGAGATTTGTAAAAAATAACAAAAAAGAAAAGAAATGTTATAACTCTGCAATCTAATAGGGTAAAAAAAAAAAAAAAAAAAAACTTTCAAAGACAAGAGGTTTATAATAATATTTTTCTGCTTTGAAAAGTATCAAAATATATAATATATATCAAAATATATATTATTATATAATTGAAATGCATTTATCAAACTAAAGCATTAAGCGTCTACACACACAAATTAAAAAAATATAGACTAAATCTCCATAATGAAAGCTCTTTCTCTCTCTCTCTCTCTCTCTCTCTCTCTCTCTCTCTCTCTCTCTCTCTCTCTCTCCTCTCTCTCTCTCCTCTCTCATATATATATATATATATATATCTCTCTCTCTCATATATATATATATATATATATTGAACTAAGATGTAAATAGGATTGGTATACACTCTCTTCATGTATTATTAGTAACATATAGTGCGAACTAGATCCTTCTTTGAATTTATAGTTGTTATAATACCTTAAGTCTAATCCTTACGCTTATGTAAGAAATGGAATGCAAGCTTATATATATATATATATATATATATATATATATATATATATATATATATATATATATATATATATATATATATATATATATATATATATATATATATATATATATATATATATATATATATATATATATATATATATATTACAAAATACATTTTGAAAAAACATATTCTCCTCTTTAAATGACAAAAAAAACAAACAAACCCTGTTTTTTGAACTATTTCTCAGGTCATAATTCAAAGTTGAAGTCTTTGAAAGCGAAAAAAAAAGGAGTACAAAAAAAATTAAGCGTCGTTTGCAGCACTTTAAGCCTTTTCGTCACCATTTGGTTCAAAAAACGATTGCACTCTACTCTTCTCGTTTCTTAATGTCATTAAAGCCCTAGAGTACGTTCTCTCCACTTTATTTAGCATATGATATGGTCTGGTTATTGCTTTTACATTGGTTATGTATGTCATTCAGATGTCGTAACACCCCGCCACCTTTGCCGCGTGACGTCTCCCCTCGATGTCTCGTTTCTCGATCGCCGAGATCATTGTCGGTCGTACCATTTTGTGAATAGACAAACGCAGCGATTTGCAGATGCCTTGCTGTTTCTTTCTCTAACAGGATCATCTGCGGTCCGGGGATTTTACCCCATTCAGCAAGCCGGAGCAAGCTATAAACGTTTGAATTCGCTTAATGGCTGTTTTATTGTCCCTTTAATGGAAGGAAGGAGGGAATTCGGCGTGCATAATGCTAACTGTAATAATTATCAATCAAAAGTATTTTTCATCTTGAGCTTATAATGGGTTATTGTCTGAAACGTTCTTGACAAAAGAGGAAAAATGGCTTCTATTTTGGTGGGACATGCTTTACATGATTTACGGTGGGAATGACGGAGCAACATTTTATATGGTTCCATATCATGATTGTGTAGGATTAAAGTTTCCATCGAATAGCTATTTGTTTCCAGTGATAATGATGTTATAGTACCATTATGAGGGGGGAACAAAACCATATTACAGCAATGAGGAGACCAGGGTATATTAATCTGACTTTATACTTATTGCTATCTATTCCAATGAATAATTTATGTATTTTGTGTTTATGTAAACACTATTCCTAAGGAAAGCAATGGACCATATATCAATTCTGAGGTTTTTATGTGTGGGAGCGATATAAATATTATAAGATCACGACCGTGTAGCGGTTTATGAGGAGTTTTTATAACAATAGGCTAAATGTAACCAACTGGTCTTGGGCATTTGTTAATTTATTGAGTCATTGTTTTCCATTATGTCCCTCTCTCTCTCTCTCTCTCTCTCTCTCTCTCTCTCTCTCTCTCTTTCTCTCTCTCTCTCTCTCCTCCTCTCCTCCTCTCACTCTTTCATTATGGAGGGATGGGCTCAGGACAGAAAGTCAAATAAAAGTGGCTTGTGGAAGTTCAGTAATTTTGGGATGTCCCATTTATAATGGGATTAACCTAACCTAATCTAGCAAACCTAACCTAACCTAAATTAACTGTAAACCTAACCTAATATTAGCAGATTAGCTTCTCATATAGTGTCCATATATATATATATATATATATATATATATATATATATATATATATATATATATATATATATATATATATATATATATATATATATATATATATATATATATATATATATATATATATATATATAATATGGCCTTACGAGTTTCATGGGTCAGTGAATTGTGTTTTGTTTTTGTTTTCATATATTGTTATTATATGATACTAGCAATTAATTAAGATGCTGATAAGAAAGATACGAAATTTAAAAATATTAAAAATTAAATAATAAAATTAGTTCAAAAAAAATAATGTACTTAAAAATGTACTTAAGTTAATTGTAAAATTTGGTAGGGTAAGAAAATAATGTTTCGGGGGAAAATTCTTTCCTAATTGATTTTTTTTCATATTTTGATTGTGTATACTTAGCAACACTTATCATAACCTGAACTGTAAGGATCGTGAAAAAAACCTAACCTATATAGAACGACGATGCAGTAAACTTATACCTTAACCAGATGGATCTACTTTGCAGTAACTTTTTTTCTCCTGTTTTCGGGTTATTCTAAATAAGATTTTTACATTTCAGAAAATATTAAAGAGTCTACTCGCTTCCCGGTAACTGCCAAACGTACGATGCTTAATAAAGTACGATTTTATTAAATAATTATTTTTTTTTTGTATTTAAAATTTTTTGATCCTGCTTATCAGCACTTAAATTTATTGTTAGAATCATATAATAACAATATATGAAAAATAAAAAATAAACAAAACAAAATTCACTGATCCATGAAACTCATAAGAACACATATATATATATATATATATATATATATATATATATATATATATATATATATATATATATATATATATATATATATATATATATATATATATATATATATATAGCTTTGTCTTTAAGTGGATATTGATTCTTTTGTACCTTGTAATGGAATAATGGAGAAATTGCTTGGGAGCTGTTGAAATTTGATATGTATTCATCTCTGAATCAAATGGGAGCGGATATAATTACTGTAATTTGTTATTTTATTATTATTATTATTATTATTATTATTATTATTATTATTATTATTATTATTATTATTATTATTATTATTATTATTATTATTATTGGTAGTAGTAGTAGTAGTAGTAGTAGTAGTAGTAGTAGTAGTAGTAGTAGTTGTAATTTCAGTTGTTCAGTCGTGGAAAATGAAGTTTGATATTTCTGATATTAGGAGTAGGATAGTCCGAGTACCGTGATAGTATCCGACACTTTGGTATCCTCCATCCTTTTCGATATGAAGGACTAGAATTGCCTTCAAACTTGGAATATAATCTATATATATATATGGGTTAAGCTCTAGTCTATCTGTGTAAATTTCAAGTCTGTAGGATGTGTATATAGAGGGTCACCCGAGGGTGGAAGCCGATATTGCGCTTACGCCCTTGTGGCGTGATCTGTGTGGTGAGTTTAGGCCCTGTAGAGTTGGGATCGAGGTGTGATGACGTGACGGCGTGGCGAATTACGTCGAAACCTTCTACTTTACATATTATTATTATTATTATTATTATTATTATTATTATTGTGCACGAAGAAGTAACGCCGTAGGCGTTACTTCTGAGTATATCTCTTCTGTGTCTCCTTCGTTACCTTCTACATCTCCTCCATCGTCATTGTCTTCTTTACAATCGAGATCAACACCGATTCATTGCGTTCATTCACGCCCTATGGACCGCGTCCCTAGCCACCGACTCAAGCCTTAGGTTTGCACCGCCCGCGCAGGGTTCGACTCCGACTCCGACTCCGACTCCGACTCCGACTCCGACTCCGACTCGGCTCCGGCTCCGGGGCGCGGCGCTTTGGTTCAGCCTCTGGGCTCCGTGTGCGGTTCTTACTCCGCTTCCAACACCGTTTGAATGAAGGAGTCTTTGAATTTTTATTATTATTATTATTATTATTATTATTATTATTATTGTGTATTATTTA
>JABUQX010024822.1:40000-49650 GCA_015478945.1 Trachelipus rathkii | reverse complement strand
TATTATTATTATTATTATTATTATTATTATTATTATTATTATTATTATTATTATTATTATTATTATTATTTTTTATTTATTTTTTTTTATGACCATACAACACCTTTGTTTAAAAAGCTTAAAATAGTGCAGTTCGAAGACCTACTTAAGTTATCTCTTCTAAAAGAGCAGCACAAAATCATAAATAACAAAGCTTGTGACTTCCTATTATCTAATTTTCATAATAATCAGATTAGAAGAAGTAGGGCTCTACGAAATAGTTCGCATATCAATCCACCTTTATATCGTTTAGAAAACGCCAGACAAGCAGCTAGCTATAAAGGTGCTAAATTAAATAATGAGTTACCACATAACTTAAATAATGATGGATCCTGAAAAGCAACTACAATTAAACAAAAAATCTATATTATTTAGTATATTAACTTTATTATTATTATTATTATTATATTACATATTATTATTATTATTATTATTATTATTATTGTTATTACATATTATTATTATTAATATTATTATTATTATTATTATTATTATTCTTATTCTTATTCTTATTCTTATTCTTATTATTATTATTATTATTATTATTATTATTATTATTATTATTATTATTATTATTATTATTATTATTATTATTATTATTATTATTATTATTATTATTAACTATTTAATACTATTACTTTTATTATTATTATTATTATTATTATTATTATTTTTATTATCTTGATTATTATTATTATCTACTCTTATAATTGTTATTATTCATTTAATAATAATAATAATATTATTATTATTATTATTATTATTATTATTATTATTATTATTATTATTATTATTATTATTATTATTATTATTATTATTGTTATTATTATTATTATTATTATTATTATTATTATTATCATTATTATTATTATGATTATTATTATTATTATTATTATTATTATTATTATTATTATTATTATTATTATTATTATTATTATTATTATTATTATTATTATTATTATTATTATTATTATTATTATTATTATTATTATTATTATTGTGATTTTTATTATTATTGTTATTATTATTATTATTATTATTATTATTATTATTATTATTATTATTATTATTTATTATTATTATTATTATTATTATTATTATTATTATTATTATTATTATTATTATTATTATTATTATTATTATTATTATTATTTTTATTGTTATTATTATTAGCTATTTATGATTAATATTATTTTTAATATTATTATTATTATTATTATTATTATTATTATTATTATTTTTATTATTATTATTATTATTATTATTATTATTATTATTATTATTATTATTATTATTATTATTATTATTATTATTATTATTATTATTATTATTATTATTATTATTATTTTTATTTTATTATTGTAATATAATTATTGTGTTATGACAAAACTTATAGTTATTACTTTGATCGTGATAGTCACTAGGTATTATTAACATTATTCTAATTACTATTATTATTATTGTACATTTAATACAATTAATATTACTATTAGAAAGGAAGAGGCATCTGCACAGTTGATGCTCAAAATATATATTGTAATTAACAATTATGAAATATAAGAAAAGAATGTACTGTATTCGGGGCTCAAAGGGCACAACACTGTATTGCAATTAGTAGCCCCATTTCTCATATGAATGACGTTTTAGATGGGGTGAGTAGCAGCTTCAGATTTAGAAAATGAGAATGGTGGGAAGATGATTGATTTCTCTGAAGAAAAAGGTTTGTGTTTAAGTTATACTTTCTTCAAACACAAGGGTATTCAGAAGTAAAGTAGAGTTGGTGTAAACAGTGATGGAATTGAAGTGAAAAGTATAATTGATTTTGTGTTGGTGAAGAAGGAGATGTTGAAGTATGTGATGAATGTTAAATCAGTGTGGGGCTGGGGATGGGATTATTGGATCATTATGTTGTTTTATGTAAGATTAAGTTTGTGGGGGTTTGGATGAAGAGGAAAGAGGTAAGGAAGGAAGTGGGAAGAATTAAGAGTGAGAAGTTAAGTGTACAAGGTAATAAAGAAAGTATTTATTAGGGCTTGCAAATAAATCAGTTGAATGTGAACAAGATGAAATTGAACAAATATGGGCACAAATGAAGGAAGCCTTTGTTAGCAGAGCAAGAGAAGTATGTGGATGTTCTAAAGTAGGAAGTAAGAATCTGAACAGTGAGTTATGGAATGAAGAGGCGATGTAAGTGGTTAAAAGTAAAAAATATACTTGGTTGAATGAGGTCTCAAAAGAAAGATATTTGTAATTATATAAGGAGAAAAAAAGGAAGACAGAAAGTTGCATACGTGGGAGAAAAAATGAGATAAACGAATAGTTTAGAAGAAGGATGAATGGGGACTTACAAGAGAATAGGAAGATTTTCTGGAAGGAAGCGCGAAAGGTTAAGAATGAGAGTAAGGGGAATCTGCATAGAATAATGAATAGGGATGGTGTTTTGTAACTGATGAAATGGATGTGAGATGAGTGTGGAGGGAACACTTCGAAAATCTGCATAACATTGGCAGTATTGAAAAGGTAATAGTGAATGCGTGTGGGTTTGATAGTGCAAGAAGAAATAAATATTTTGGGGATGAGGTAATTAGCAGAGAAGAGGTAATGGGTAGGGTGAGAAAGCTGGAGAATGGTAAATCTGAAGGCAAAGATGGATTACTGATGAAATGATCAAGAATTGGGGCCAGATTGTGGTGGAATGGATTTGAAAGTTGCTTAGCAAAGCGTTTATGGAGGCTAAAGTTCCGAGAGATTGGAAGAGAGCAGTAGTTGTAATCATTATATTAGGGTAAAAAGGATAAATGGTACTGTAAGAATTATAGGGTAATTAGTTTATTGAGTGTTGTTGAGAAGATATAGGCTGGTATTCTGGTTGAAAGAGTAGATCGAGCGACTGAAGGACTGATTGATGAAGAACAAGGTGCATTTACTAATGGAAGAAGATGTGTGGATCAAATTTTACATTGGATTAAATGATTGAGAAAATGAGAGAGAAGAAGAATAAATTGTAGTTAGGTTTTATGGATTTGCAACAGTCGTAGGACAGGATTAATAGGAAAGCTCTGTGGCAGATACTAGTAACATATGGTGTTGGTGGTGGTAGGCTTCTGAATAGAATCAATGTATGATAACAGCGAATCGCGTGTACGAATATATGGAGTCGAAAATGATTGGTTTGATATTAATAGCGGAGTGAGTCAGGGATGTGTTATGTCTCCTTCGTTATTCAATTTGCATATGGATGGGGTTATGAAAGAATTAGAGGTGGGGTGGCAGAGGAAGGTGTTAGACTGATGAAAAATAGAAGAGAGTGGAAGGTGCCCTGTTTATTATACGCGGATGATTTAGTTTTGTGTGGTGAATCTGAAGAGAGTTTGAGAGGATTGGTAGAAGGGTAAGGCAATATGCGTAAAAGGAAGGGTTTGAAAGTAAATGTAGATAAGAGTAAGGTTATGGTAGTGAGTGAGGAGAGTCCGCTGTGTGAAGTAATGTTAGATTGAGAGCAATTGAAATAAGTATCCGAATTTAAATATTTAGAATATATGATGAATGAAAAGGGAACGAATGATACAGAATGTTGTAGGAAAGTTGTGAATGGTGGGAAGGTGACTGGTGGATTTAAATCCCTGGTGGATGTGAAAAGACTTAGTCTTGAGTGCGCTAGGGTTTTACATGAGGGTATGTTGTTACCAGTTTTAATGTATAGTAGTAAAACTATGATCTGGAATCAGAGGTTTAGATCTAGGGTACAAAGTGTTCAGATGAATAATCTTAAGGGCTTGTTAAGTGTGAGAAGAATTGATTAAATGAGAAAGAAACGCATTAGTAATTGTGGAGTGTGAAGAAGGGCGTAAATGAGAGAATATACGAGAGTACATTGAGATGATTTGGTCAAATGAAAAGGCTGGATGATAATCGGTTGGTTAAGCGAATTTATAGTGGTGAGTGTGCTGGGAATCGACCGGCTGGAAGACGAAGATAAAGTATGTTGAGTTATTTATGAAATGCCTGAAGGAGAAGAACGCGAGTTTGACAGAAGCGAGATGAGAGGTGCATAATAGGAGTGAATGTAGGGGTTTTGTGAGGGGGTATGGTTGTTTGTTAAGTCCCGCTACATTTACGAGATACCGCAGTAAGAGTCCATCGCAGTCTCGAAAAGCCTCAGGATAGGTTTTTCTGATTGCGACGATTTCTCATTGGGGGTACAAAAGGGACGATAAAAATTGGAGGCTTTCTTTTCGACTTACATCATGTTCTTCTACTACTTTTCTGTTTCCGGTGATAAACGTCATCAAATCACTTCACTATATATATATATGTATATATATATAGATAAAAAAATAAAATATATATAAATATATATAAATATATATATATATATATATATATATATATATATATATATATATATATATATATATATATATATATATATATATATATATATATATATATATATATATATATATATATATATATATATATATATATATATATATATATATATATATATATATATTTATATATATATATATATAGTTATATTTATATACGTATATATATATATATATATATATATATATATATATATATATATATATATATTTATATATATATATATATATATATATATATATACATATACATTTGCTGTTTTCTTATCATAAAAAATATATTATTATTAGGAGAATAGAACTATAAAATACTTTTCAGAGTATCTATTCATGTTTGTTTGTATTAGTAATTAAATTGCAGGGAGTAAGAAGTGCAAAAGTTGCTGCCTAAAAAAATTGTTTTTAAATTTAATTTCATCCTCCTGAATAAATCTGAAAACCGATAATGATTTGTGTTGATCAAAAAATATTCAAAAAAACAGTGGATAATATTAATAGTTTACGGTGTAATATACTTTTTAGTTGCTTGTTTATCATCGTTTCAGTCTCCGTTTTACCCGAAGTGTAATGATTGCTGAAATGAAAGGACTACCGAAATTGGAATAGTATTTGAAATTTATAGTTTGACAAATTTATGTTTCTCTCCTTTTTCTGCAGAGCTGATCAGAATATTTGGGATTACAACATTAAGTCTTTTAGGTCTTTTGGTCACAGGAATTACTAATATTTCATTTGGATCATATAGATAATCAATGGTGTTGGATTATTTTTGTCATCAATAGCAATTCGGATCATAGAAGCTCTAGGTATGATTACGATTAGGAATATAGCAGTTTCAATAATTTCTTTCGAGTTTTCTGAAACCTGGAAATGGCTTTTGCATTTACGCTAACAGTTTCCGCACTTGGACATCTTCTAGGACCTGTAATTGGAGGGGCATTGCTTGAAGTTAATGGATTTATGCTTCCATTTGCAATATTTGGAATTCTTATCCTATGCACAGCGATTCCAGTTGTATTTCTTCATAAACCCTATCCTAAAGAGGAATCAGAATCAAAAGAAATATTTTGAAATTACTTCCATTGCCACCAGTAATTTAGGAGCTTTCGTACATTGTTTGGATGTAATTTTAATGACGGTTTAATTAATTCTACTTTAGAAACACATTTAAGAGATTTAGATTTTTCCCCTGTTGAAACAGGATTAATATTTTCATGTAATGAATTTTGATCTTTAGTAAGCTATGTGAAAAATATGATATAGCAGGTAATTAGCTACCTATCCTCATTTCTTAACTTTTGTGGACTTATCTTACTAGGACCTGCTCCTTATCTTCCTCTTGATAAAAATATGTATACATTATTGTTTGGATTAATTATTAATGGCAGCGGATTAGGTGGTGGAAGAGTTGGAGGGTACTCCTTATTTAATAGAGGAGCAAGGATAGCCAGCCTACCCAAAAATATGCAAACATATGGGCTTCTTGTTAGCATGTATTCATCTTTATCATCGTTTGGAAATTTCGCTGGATCATTGCTTGGAGGGTTTCTTTTCGATACCTTTGGATTTGGTTGGGGTGCTCATTTCTTCATTCTATATCATATAATCCTGTTAGGTGGGGCAATTATTTATTACTATATTTCAAATAGTATTTTTCAAATATGCACGGAAATCTAAGTGGTGACATTCAGAGTTTAAATAATGAAACACAAACTTACGGAAGTACTGAGTGAAAGAGACACACTTTCATCTTTTTTCATTATGAGGATTGGAATATATCATTAACTGGCAAATTCTTCCCATAAAAAGTTATAAAAATATTGTTATACGAAAAGTTGAAATTGCATCATTAAACACCAATAGCTATGGCTAAGCAGCTGACATATGAAGTATTATAAAACAAAGATATTGTTATTATTTGTAGATTTGCCCTGTAATCTTGTGTTTTTAGTTCAAAATTTAGGAAACAGAAAAGTTAAACAGTGTTTTTACAGTGTTCTTATGCCCAAATTATACCAGAGTTGGGCCACTAAATTCATATTTTCTTAAAACTAAACTTAACTTAACTTTTCTCTGAACTTAGAAATTTTTTTGAACTTAGAAAATTTTCAGAAAAAAAGTCACAGTACAGTATCTACAAATATGCCTAAGATTGATAACCATTGCTCTTTCAATTAAAGTTTTTACATTCAAATCTATGAAGTTAATAAATTTATGAAAACAAATCTTAAAACATGCCTTATATAAAAAGTTTCGACACCATATATAATAGGGTATAGTGATATAAAGTATATACCATATATATATATATATATATATATATATATATATATATATATATATATATATATATATATATATATATATATAGGCATATATATATAGAAAGAAGATATATATATATATATATATATATATATATATATATATATATATATATATATATATATATATATATATATATATATATATACTTTAATATGATCATTATTAATATTATTATTATTATTATTATTATTATTATTATTATTATTATTATTATTATTATTATTATTATTATTATTATTATTATTAATATTATTATTATTGAATTATTATTATTATTATTATTATTATTAATATTATTATTATTATTTTTATTTTTATTATTATTATTATTATTATTATTATTATTATTATTATTAATATTATTATTATTATTATTATTATTATTATTATTATTATTATTATTATTATTATTATTATTATTATTATTATTATTATTATTATTATTATTATTATTATTATTATTATTATTATTATTATTATTATTATTATTATTATTATTATTATTATTATTATTATTTTTATTATTATTATTATTATTATTATTATTATTATTATTATTATTATTATTATTATTATTATTATTATTATTATTATTATTAATATTATTATTATTATTATTATTATTATTATTATTATTATTATTATTATCATTATTATTATTATTATTATTATTATTATTATTATTATTATTATTATTATTATTATTATTATTATTATTATTATTATTATTATTATTATTATTATTATTATTATTATTATTATTATTATTATTAAAAAATAAGAAATGTGATACTCATACCATTCCCAACCACATTTACAAAATCATAGCTGACATAATTGCCTCGCCCCTAAAAGATCTCTTTAACATCTCATTTAACAAGGGAATTTTCCCAGAAATCTTAAAAGTCTCACGTGTCACTCCTGCACATAAAAAGGGTGATAAAACTGATCCTAAAAACTATAGACCGATATCAATTACACATACAATAAGCAAAATATTTGAAAAGCTAGTATTAAATCGAATAACAAATTATCTTAATACGAATAATCTTATTAACGACTTTCAATTTGGTTTTAGAAAGAATAGATCAACAAACTTTTGTTTGCTTGACTGAAAAATATATAAAATAGACCATAAACATTCAACAGGGGGCTTATTTTATTAGATCTTACAAAAGCTTTTGATACAATAAATCATGATAAACTACTTAGGCAGCATGAATAAGATTGGAATAAAGAAAATACACTACAATCGTTTAGAACATACCTAAGTGAAAGACAGACTATGTTGCGCCAACACCGTTGAGAGCGCCTATGCCCATGGCGTTCATCACCCGTAAGCAAAGGCGCATAGGCGCAACAATTTTAAAAAGGCGGATTAAGCAAAGGTGCACAGCCACCCTGTGCGCCTATAACCGCGCCTATGAACAGGAACAAAGCATTTTTTTACCCTTAAAAGTTAGAACTTAGAAGCTTGGCAAACTTGTATTATTCTAAAAACCAGTGTAAAACATATATATATATATATATATATATATATATATATATATATATATATATATATATATATATATATATATATATATATATATAACTGTTCAGTAGTTCTTAACTACAAATAAATTGGCAACTATGGCTCTAAAGATTTTCAACTTCTGCAGCGCTCGAGCTGAAACCTCCTGGGGGAAAACATGGATCACAAAGACATGGAGGAGGAAAGCACGTAGATATTAGTTTACGGTGTTTTAATTACAAAATTTAATAAATGTTTCTTCCTTATAAAAGCATGCTTTATTATCGCACTAAAGTTTACTTTGCAAATAAATTTAGCGAACATCCACTAGCCGGAAAGTCGGCGCAAAGGCGCATAGGCGCTAGTAGGCGCATTGATGTGACCAAAAATATAGGCGCATAGGCGCTAGGCGCACTAGGTCCATGCGGCATAGGCGCATAGGCGCAGGCGCAATTCTCAAAAAATTTATAGGTTTCCAGCTCTAAAGTAAGATCTCAGTAAATGAAAATAGGGGAAATATGCTCGGAACCTACTAAACAACTTGGAGTAACAGATAAAAACTAACATTTAAAGAACATATTAAACATCTAGTGAGCAAACTAACGGAACACATGTATATATATATATATAGCAGTATATATATATATATATATATATATATATATATATATATATATATATATATATATATATATATATATATATATATATATATATATATATATATATATATATATATATATTTTAAAATTTTAAATTTAAATTAAATTCGTATATACGTTTGATGCTCTTGAGTCATTTCGTATTGGATCATGCTTAGTTGAAGACAGAAGGTGATTGTATGTGGTTGCTTTATTAAACATCATAAATGTGAATTGTGATATTCTGAAATGAGTAGAGACCGTAGTAATGATTTAAATCCAGCAGACTGTTTTTGTTATATATATATTGTGAGTTCACTGTAAAAAATGGTTAGCGGTCTTTAATAACTACTGTTGAGAAAGCATATTACATGGGCTGTGATTGGTAGTAACCAGGACAAAGACTGGGCCCCCATATCTTGTACAACTTGCTAGACTAATTTGATTAAGTATGCCATTTGCTGTACCTATTGTTTGGCGCGAGCCTACTAGCCACTTAGAAGACTGCTATTTCTGCCTCACAAAGGTACAAGGATTTTCAAATAAAACAAAATCAAATATAGTTTATCCTTCTCTTCCATCTGCAATTCGGCCAGTACTACATGGACCTGGACTTCCAGTGCCTAAGCCACCAATGGACTTGGAAGAATTCAATATCCCTGAAGAGGAAACGGTTGAGGAAATTGAAGCATCAACATCATTTGACCCGTCCTTCGTTCCATTTCATGAGAGGACACC
>JABUQX010024822.1:0-20000 GCA_015478945.1 Trachelipus rathkii | reverse complement strand
TTTAATGTGACCATTTAAAAAAATTATTGATTAATTGAAATGAACACCTACCCTGAAGCGGGGATGTTCCTGTATGAGCCTTTGAATTAACTGTCTGACTGTCTGACTATTTAACTCCAGGATTTGATTAATGTGGATTGATTTTGTATCAGTCAGAACAACAAAAAAAAAAGATAATGAAACAGTACTATTTATCAATACTAAATCTGATGGAAGAATATTATATAGGTTAATAAGTAATTCTAATCCCAATAGTAACATATCTACAGTGTGATAAATAAAAAACAAATAAACAGAAATGAAAATTACTTTCACCTCTTCATTACTGAATGAATACTTTCCTTAATTTATTGGTGAATGAATCACAATTTATTTCATCATCCTCCACCAAGAAAATGTTAATTTTCTTGCAAACAGCAAACCACTATGCACACAAGTGGAACGAGAACAGTTTTCATCACCAAATTAACATAATTACAAAAAAAATATAATAATATACAGAAAAATCTTTGTACTAAACTGTTAATTTAAAATTTCATAATTTTATATGCATTTCTCTATTTTTCATTATTTACAGGACAAAATTTAAATGTAATAGGAATGAGTAAACAGCAAGAAATCACTGTCCCGGCAATTACCGCACCAGGAGGAAAAAACTAAAATTGAACACAAGGGACAGAGTGTAACTTATTTTACAATTAATTGTCGTTCATGATAGGATTACATAAGTGATGAATATTTTTAAATTGTAAAGTTCGACCAACCTGATTATTTCAATACTTTAAATATTACAAGTAATTTTATTTTTATCATATAATGTATACATTGCATGTCATTTATTTTATTAACCCTTATGCGGGTACGTATTGACTATCCCGATCGGTCTGTCATTTTTGACATCACATTTTTTCCAGATCAAGAACATATCTGCCTGTGTCCTTCCCAAGGTCCATTGTTGGAAACATCTCTCCAAACGGTAACGGCATCACCGGATACAGGACTCCCTGACAACCACAACCTGAAAAAATCAATAATATATTTGTAGTAATATGTAATGACAGACGTTACATAAAAAATAAATAAATACATAATATCTAGTAGAATCTCAGGAAACTGCTGGAACAAATCAATTAGTACATATATTTAAGACCAATACATTGATTAAATATTCATTAAATCCACACCAAGAAATATAAGTTTCTTCTTCTTCACTGAATTTGATAAGAAGAAAACATATAGTATTAAAACATTATATGCATTAACTAAATACAAACTAAAGAATATACATCAATTGAGTCAATAATTACTCTCTGGAGAATAATAAGAATGTTATAAAATTAAAAGCTTATTTTAACTGAACATGAAAATATATTTTAAACAATTATTTTCTCCTAGAATATTCTAAAATTCCTTTCATAATATAGTCTACTTCAGGCACAGGTCCTTTTGACCTAGTTCTTGGCCCTATTGAATCTACAATAGAGTCTGTAACTTTGGTATCTTCACACTTTGTCTGAATGAATAAATTAGGGGATATGATATATGAATCTTCAATGAATTCATCAATAGTGCAGGTTCCCATGTCACTTGCTTCACTGATGACTGACATCCCCTCATCAGGAAAACCAAGGTCATAATCAGAAGACTCTGACTGCAGAATATGTATTATATTATCTGGAAAACCCTCAAAACTACCCAGATTTGACTCGACAGGTGATTCCATCACCTGATTACTTATCATAGAAGTGTCACTAAGGGTTTTTTCTGCCTTACTCTCAGTTCGACAAAGGAACCTTAAGAAGGCATAGTCAGAGGACATACGACGACTTGGAACAGGAGAAGGATAGATCTCAGACATAGACTCCGACAACTCCAAACCATCAACACAACCAGTTGGGGCCCCGGAATTCAATGAGATACCATCCTCCACCAGAGGATCGTCCATGTATAACCCATTAGAAGGACTATTTATAACCCGAGAAGAAGATGCATTTACAAGTGTAAGTGGGGAAGAATAGGTGATGTGTTCTATGTGTAATCCATTACCATCATTTATTGAAGAATCTAACTCAGTGGGAATACTTAGTTGAGCATATTCACCGATTGATAAAGGAGAATTAATTTCAAAACCAAGAAAATCCTCATCATCCTCAGAATCCCCAAAAACAGGGTCATCCACCTCTCGAGTTTTATCCTCGACTATCTCAGCAGGTAACTCATCGACCATTTCTTCTACCGCAGGGAATTCCTCAACCAATAATTTCTTAAAATGGGGATTATTTTTTAAATAATTAGGAACCTCAATCCATGGTCGAAGCTGAGAATAGTGAGCCTGTATTTGATGATTGGGATTATTTACTCTAGATATTATATAAGTAAGATTATTTCCGTGAGCTTGGCGAATAATAAAAGGACCTACATAACGTGTTTTAAATTTATTAATAACCAGATTACCTGGCATATGTGTCTTATAAGCCACTTTCTCTCCAATTTTGTAAGGGGAAAAATGCTTGGACGGATCACGCCAAAACTGCTGATGACACGGATTATGTTTATATGAGTGGGCATGTTTCAAGAGAATATCCGAAGGTGTAGCATTGATAGCCGAATGCCATGTATGATTGTATAAAATAACCGCTTGAGGCAACTGATCATCCCATGAAGATGGATTATCTTGGGCCAAGGAACGCAATAATTGTAACAGGGTCCTATTGACTCGCTCAGTGACACCATTGCACTGAGGCATGTGGCTTGAGATTACCACGTGTGTGATGCCAAATTCATTTAACACAATCTTAAAAGGTTCACCCATGAACTCTAAACCTCGATCACTTAAAAGGCGCTCCGGAATATTTGGTAGGAAAGATAAGATTTTATATTTAAAGGCATTTGCCACTGTCTGACTTGTTTTGTTGCTTAGAGGAACCACCGCAACGAATTTCGAAAAATGGTCGATAGCGACTAAACAGTACCCATGATTTTTCCGTGTGCGAGGTAATTGCAACAAATCTACTGCTAACAAGTCATATGGGTATGATGAGATTATCTTCATCATCGGGGGTTTTGCAATATTTGGACAGGTCTTGGACAATTGACAGTGAGGGCATGCTTTACACACATCTGAGACTACCTGGTTGACACGAGGATGCCAAAATTCCTCATAAATTAAGGAATTAAGTTTATTTCTCCCTATGTGGCCATAGTCCACATGATATTGGGTCACTATCGAAACCAAAAAGAAAAAGGGAATGACGAATTTTTCTTCATCCCGGTGCACAGCATATAAAATGCCATCTTGAACAATCATCTTGTTCTTCATAAATTTGAATATATTTAATGACTTAGGCCACCTTAAAGTAGGTAAATCGTCACGAACGACTCTAGATAATGTCTTCAGAACCTTATCTGTCCTTTGCTCTTTTTTAATTGTTTCAATATCTATACTAGAATTTTGTATTAAAGAAACATGTGTACGTGTATTAGGTGTACTAGTGGCGACCTTAATTAAGTTTATTTGGACACTATGTCCCTCTGAATATTGGTTATCAGGAATTAATAAATTATAATGTATCCCTGACACACAAGATAAGTGACAGGTGTCAGAGAAATTTCCACCATATATCATAGGTTTAGCACTCGTGTAATAAACCATTACCCTACACTTGATTAAATTTGCAAATACTTGAATTAACTCTGGGATTGGTACTTGCCCAGGGTGGGATAACGAGCGCAACTGCTTAAGAATATTTCTCCCTTGAAGATTATATTTCTTTGGATCTTTTAATAATTCCGCGGCCACTTTCTCTCTTACTTCAATATGAGAATCCTCAGAGCCCTCCAGCCAAAATGCAAAGCATCTAAAAAGCGAGTCTCCTCCTCCTGGAATGAGCAACTGCTTAAATCCTGGAGGAATATAATTCTCATTGAAACATCCTTCGTGTGTTACTCCATCATCAGCTGCCTCCTCCACTGGGACAGGTGACCGAGACAACGCATCTGCCAGAATATTTTTCTTACCACTAATATGACGAACTTGAAAATTGTACTCTGAGAGTTCGTCAAGAGTACGGGCAATACGCCCATCTGCAGACGACATATTATGCAAATATTGCAATGGCTCATGATCACTATATATGATGAATTCCTTCTCATTACATAAAAAGGGACGTAACGCCTTCACAGCCCATCTGAGAGCAGCTAATTCACGTTCTACCGTTGAATATCTCTTCTGTGCCTCAGAAAAAGTCATCGAAATGAAGGCAATGGGATGATTATCTTCTCCCTGTTGTTGTGACAACACTGCCCCAGCTCCAATATCGGACGCATCCACATATAACTCTAATGGAGGGGCATCGACATTATAATTGGGAAAAGCCAACAATGTAGGACTGACCAGTGATGATTTCAATTTCTCAAACGCTTCCTGACAATCAGGTGTCCATCTGACCACTCGACCACCAGTCTGACAAGACAATGGTTTGGCAATGGATGAGCAGTGAGGGATATGGCGCCTATAAAAATTGACCAACCCAAGAAATTGTCTCATCTGCTTAACCGTGGTTGGGATGGGAAAATCCATTACACCAGCCAAATTCTTCTGCAGAGGAAGAAGTCCCTGATGATTTATCCGATGACCGAGAAAATCAACAGACTCTCGACATAACCTGGTCTTGCTTGGCTTGAGTTTAAAACCATTTGCATCCAAGGCTATTAAAACTTTTTCTAAAGATTGAATATGTTGCTCAAAATCCCGGGACCTGATGATTATGTCATCAATATATGCCATAACCTCATCCCAAGGTATACCTGACAGAGCCATCATCATACCTCTTTGAAACGTTGCCGGACCACCCTTTACTCCAAAAGGCATCCGGAGGAATTCATAATGAGACAGAGGAGTTGAGAAGGCCGTTTTTTCAATGTCATCCTCTGCCATCTCAATTTGGTAATATCCACGTACCAAGTCGATAGTAGTGAATATTTTTGCTCCTGACATATTGTAAATAGAATCTATAAGATTTGGTAACGGGAATGCATCTCCCTTTGTATGTCGATTAAGAGCTCGGTAATCAACACAGAGACGAAGACTTCCATCAGGTTTCCTTACCGGGACTATAGGAGCGGAATAGGGCGAGTTACTTTTACGAATGATCCCTCCTTCTTCCAATTCGCCGCACTGACGCTCAATTTCCTGAGATAATGGTCCTTGAAACCTTCTGACAGGCACATGAATTGGTCTATCAGTGGTGAGCTCGATTTGATGCTGGACATTACGTGCTAGACCCACGTCCTCATCCCCAGTGCTAAGAACTGTTGAATATTTCTGAAGGAGATCAATTAATTGACCTTTCTGGAAGGAATCCAATTGAATATCATCAAATTGGAACTCTTCCATAATTTTCTCACGAGTCCAATATGCAAAATGCATAGACTCATCCGCTTCATGGGATGAAAGCTTATATATATTTACATCGGGACTATCTTCGATAGGAAAAGCTGATCCCACAGGAAATCCTTTCGGAATGAATCTGGGACTGTCGCGGCCATTATAAAAAGCGACTACCGAACGCCCCCCTTCATGAATAATTCCGGGAAGAACACAAAGCTTATTCTCCCTCAAGCCTTCTAAATAGAAAGTTTGCAATGCATATGTACAATTACAAAGATTTACTGGAATAAACCCACACTGGTATGCTCCTAATTCACTGTTTTCACTCGTTTGCGGTTCCATGCGAGTATCTGGTTTAGTCGGATCAGCTGCCACTGTCAACAAGCCTTGTCCATCTCTCACCAATAACTGATATCTCGACATGTCCGGAAGTAAATTATTCGCTCGTAAAAGAGGAACACCCAAGATAAGAGACTCCTGAAGCAAATCTGAAGGAACGACATAAAATTCCTCATCCTTAGTGATAAAACCGCTTCTAAAACGAAGACTTAGCTTAACAAAAGAAAATATTTTTATTTCAGTATGGCCAATACCACAAACAGTATGGACATTGGACGAATGTTTTTCTATACCTACTAGGTTATCAACAACCGAGGACTTTATTAAACTGACACATGCCCCATTGTCCACCAAGCAATTGAATATTTGGTTTGAGTATCCCTCAATTGATGCATCAACATATAAAGGAAGACTGTTTGCCCTACTATATCTTATCTGGACAACTCGTCTATCAGACACATCAAGTTGGGTTTTAGGGTCTAAAAGCTTATTTACATCACTAAAATCCTCCGCAGTATGACCCATCACTACGGAGCTATCCCGTTTAAAGGACTCTTTCCTCCACAAGCACCCGCTTCATGTGCTTCACCACATGCATTACACACATCCTCACCTTTGTTCCGATGACGTACACTTCGTTGAGGTAATGGAGACTCTCGACTCGCAAGCCGAGAACCACTACCACCAGAACAATCTTTCCCCAGATGTTCAGCAGAGCAGATGGGGCATCGGAGCTGTGGAGACCGTTTTTGTTGATTATTCTGAGCGGGTTGTCTCTTGGCTTGTTTTTGAAGACGTTTTTGACATTGTTCATAAGAATGACCAGTCTGCCTGCAATACGGACAGATGTCATTATACATAAAACACTCAGATAGATTATGATTATTTTTACCGCAATGAGTACAGAAACGATCGTCTTCTGCATTAGCGTTATTTGAGGAACTTGATGAGTCGTCTCTTACCCGACGATTATCATTTTTTCGTCGTCTTGAACGATCTCTACTATTTGGAGATCTAGAAGTAGGAGAAACAGGCTCGGTTATTGCCGTAGCTGATACATTTGGCTTTTTGGCATAGAGTTGGACTACCTCATTCCAAATGTTTCTTCTCTGAACCTGAGGCTTCACCTGAGAAATCGTGATTACCTCGGGCTCCTTTAAACCTAAATCTGACTGATCAGGCAACAATTCATTACAGTGTTGATTTGCTAACCTGACTATTTGATCAAACTGCATTTTTCGTCCTGAAGATCCTTCGAAATTAAGAATATATTCATGTATGCGCTGTTCCACCTCAGCCGGCAAATTATGCAAGAAAGCGCGACGTAAATTGTCGTGAGTCCTCATACAGACACCGGGATAAGCTTTATATGCAAGCTGTTCGAGCCTTAATGCAAACATATTGACCGTTTCTCCCGGCTTCCTTTTGGCTAACATGAAGGTTTGCGATGCTTTATCCTTCTTTACTACGGTTTCATAGTCCCACCATTGGAGGAGAGCCTCCTTAATAGAAAGATACGATGTATCCTCTTGGATTATTTGGTCGTAAAGGTCTGAATAACTACCCTCGAGATGATTTCCCAAAACGGTAATCCAATCCTCTTGTTGATCCGGGTAAGTGACCTCACAATATCTCTCGAATTGTCTAAAGAAGGTTCGGAGATTATGTTCTTTCTTGGAGTTGAACTTCCGTGGAGGTACGGCTTTCGGTTTGTATGCCCTAGTCATGAGCTGAGTTAGCATCGTTATAGATCTAGTAATCATGGCCAGTTGGTTTTCAATATCATCCAACCTGGAAGGATTATCTTGTGTAGCCTGATTATTCGGCATTCTTCCCGGACGGGGGATATACGAGTTTGATGTGGTTGAGACAGTAATAGGTGAAGTGTAAATGGATGTTACTTCGCTTGAAGATTGCAAAGAACCGGACACCATAGGAAGGCGCACAGAATTGACATGAGAATAGTCAAATCTGTCAGATTCATTCGGCAATGAGAATCGCACATTGGGCTTTGGCGTCTCTGGGATATATGAAAAATTACGACCATCATGTTCGAATGGAAATCTTGGTCTGTAGATTTTTGTGTTATCCTCCACCAGTGGATGATCTATCACTGGTACACCTCTTCTAAATTTGAGCCGTTCAGCACGCTCTTCAGCCAGTTGTTGTTTGGATTGATCCAACGACACATTCAGTCGCTTCAACTCACTGAAAATCATTTTTGGATTAAAATCTACCCCCTCGGGCATACCTCCCGTTGCACTATCCAGCTTGCCTTCGTCATCCTTTTCCGAAGAAGTGGACAGATCCTGGTCTTTCGTGAACGTACCCAACTCGAAAGATTTATCGTCCTGCTGGTTTGCCATGCTGTATGGTATGAGTTTTCAATACTCTTTTTTTTTTTTTTTTTTTTTTCTCGATTCCACAAACAACAACAGCGACAACCACTCCCAACAGATGATTTGACAAAACCCTGCTTTACAACACAACAACAGAATATCTTACAACTAGACAATTTAATTACAAAAAACCCTAAACAGGAAAATAGAAAAACCTTCGAAAAAGATGAATACTAATGCTAACGCTGTGTATAAACTACGAACCCCTGATTATATGACTGGCAAATACTGCCCTTTACAGAGAGATCCTGGCAAGGTCGCCAATTATGTTATGGTGAACGATGCGACTTGCAATTTCCTAAGGAACAGGATGAAAAGACAGAAAGAAATAACTAACTCAACAGCTCCAATAAGAAGACAAGCGTGTGGATCAGACACCACAACGAAATATAATTTATGTTATGCAATGCAACGTAACCCGATCTCAGGTTTGTGTTGAGGACCTCTCTGCGTCCTCCGCCGGTGCTGAATATCTTGGCCTGTACACTGACGGATTTAAATAGACTGCAAAAGCGAATATGTGCATCAGAGGAGAAAGAAAAGTAGAAAAGGAACAGCAGCGCACAGCAAACAGAATTAAATAAGCCAATCAAGTAATAAGCAAATTATATAAGTAAAACAATTCTCAAACTAAAGAAAAACTCAGGACACAAGCTACAAAGGAAACTCTGCACCAAAGCGTATATACATGTATTAACAAAAGGGATATTTACAACTCTTCCCTTTATGAATGAAACTACATATGCTACCAGATATTATTATCTATCTGTCAGCACATGCACGACAAACATAGAAGGATAGAGCTCGATTTTGTGAAAAGTAATACTCATATGACTATTTAAATAAAGTAACAAAATAATTGACCTGCATGAAAATACCAAAGCACAGATCTCATAAATATGTCAATACAATATATCAAGCTGATAGACTATATTGATTATATTGATCATATATGCGAAGATTTACACATATATATACATATTTATATAAATATATATATATACACATTCACACGCACATATGAAAAATTATTAAATAATTTAAATTATGTGAGTAATAATGATAATTGGTAAATTAAATTATAATTATCTTTATATTTACACCATTAATAGTATACTCAACTAATGTATGAGTGATGAATCCTGCTCTCGTATTCTTGTGTATGACTTTGATTATATAAGAGCTGTCACAAGGAATATGAATGTTTAATGAATACTGATGGATTCACTTCCAGACTATATAAACATAGATGATGTTGTCTCATAAAGTTGACCAAGAGATATTTGGCTCCTAAATTTGATCCCTGAGAAAAATCTCAGTGTAAGTTATTTTATTTAATGTGACCATTTAAAAAAATATTGATTAATTGAAATGAACACCTACCCTGAAGCGGGGATGTTCCTGTATGAGCCTTGAATTAACTGTCTGACTGTCTGACTATTTAACTCCAGAATTTGATTAATGTGGATTGATTTTGTATCAGTCAGAACAACAAAAAAAAAGATAATGAATCAGTAATATTTATCAATACTAAATCTGATGGAAGAATAATATATAGGTTAATAATTAATTCTAATCCCAATAGTAACATATCTACAGTGTGATAAATAAAAAACAAATAAACAGAAATGAAAATTACTTTCACCTCTTCATTACTGAATGAATACTTTCCTTAATTTATTGGTGAATGAATCACAATTTATTTCAATAATATGTATGGTAATAAATATTTTACAACCATTGATCTGGTCCGCGGTTATTATCAGGTGGCCATGGAACCCGAAAGTGTTGAAAAAACTGCTTTTTCCACTCCATTTGCCCAGTATGAGTATTTAAGAATGCCCTTTGGTGTAAAAAATGGTCCAGCAACATTTCAACGTGGAATGATGTTGGCGTTAGAGGAAATTCCATGGTCCAAGGTTATGATATACTTAGATGATATTATTATCCTCAGTCAAAACATAGAAGATCATCTAGTTACCTTGGATTGTGTCCTTGCTGCACTAGAGAGAAATGGGTATAAACTTAAACCCAGTAAAACCAGGCTTTGCCGTACTGAGGTGGAGTTCTTGGGTCACCAAATATCACGGAATGGTATACTTCCCCTTCAGAAAAATATCAAGGGGGCGTTAGAATTTCCCGTCCCGACTTCGGTAAAACAATTACGCCAGTTTCTGGGAATGGTAAATTTTTATAGGCGACATATTCCCAACTGTTCTCAGATCAGTAAGCCTTTATCATGTCAAACTGGTGGTAGATCCATTACCTGGACGCCGGAGTGTCAGCAGGCCTTCGACCAACTTAAAAAGGCCTTAGTTAACCCCACATTGTTATGTTTCCCCGATTATAGTCCAGAGGTTTCTCCTATGGAGCTCCATGTTGATGCTTCAGACCTCGGGGCTGGTGCTTGCCTTTCCCAAATCCAAGACGGCGAACGCAAACCAATTGCTTTTATTTCTATGACCTTTAATGGGGCTCAGAGAAATTATGGAGTAATTGACAAAGAACTAACTGCTTTGCGTTGGGCTGTCAAATCCCTTAGACCTTTTCTCCGTGGTATAAAATTCATAATATATACCGACCATCTGCCACTCATCTATTTACAAAATATGAGTTTGGTTGATGGAAGGTTAGCTCGGACTATGGAAGAGCTCTATGAATATGACTTTGATATCCGTCATATATCGGGCCCTAAAAATATAGTTGCCGATGCTCTTTCCCGATCTCCCGTAAATGATAATATGGAAGAACCCGCCGAAAATACTTCTTTGGATTTCATTCCTCCTGGGTTCTTTCCGATAGAAATCAGCGGAGGAGGGGACTCGTTATATAAATGTTTTTCTCTTTACTTATATGGATCGGTCGAGAGACATTTAGAGGTAAGAGATGTTCTTATCGCAGAATTACAAAAACATCCAGTAAAGTATAAGCTTCAGGGTCAGTTGGTTCAAAAAAGACTCTGATTATTAAAATTGCCGGGTCAATTGCCAATACCAGAAGTTATAACTGCTTTTACAGATGTTTTTAAAGTTAACGTTCATATATATTATACCCATAATAAACCCTTAATATATGGAAATAACGCTGCTGGTGAACCCTGTTATTTAAAATGTTTGGCAGGAATTCACTATAACTATCTGCTAGTCACTTCTAGTAATGAATAAACTTTATAAATTTAATAAAAGTTCTGTGTTCAACTACTGATTGAAAAAAGCTAATATAATGAGCAAAATGACTTATCTCAAACTAAGAACCAGATAAGTTTCTCTCTATCTTTCCTAATCTCTTAATATACGTCCTTCTGAACTATAGTATTAAAACTATAAACATTTTCATATATGGAAGTGGTCTTGGAGGAATGCTTACTAGTATGTCTGATCGTCAAAAATTTCAAATTATGAGACGAATATCCCTCCTAGAGAAAATGTTCTTGCCTAAGTGATCTATTGTGTGTATGTATTCTCCGTGTATGAGTACAGACTAATTTAAAAAAAAATTTACAAACTAGATAAGAAAGTCTTGTGTGATTGCATTACCCAAAATACAATCAAAAAGCGTTTATACAGTGTATATTATACTGTATAAATAGAAATTTTTATACAAAAATATACTTATGGTATATATATTCATGGAAAACCACCTGCCTCTGATAATTAATGTATTTATATCTAAAAGTAAAATAAAAGGAATAAGGAAAAAGACTTCCTCATATTGTTTTTATTTTACAAAAATATAATAGGCCATGATTTTAATTAAAGTTTCATAGGTAGCAGAGGTACAGGAGTTTTCGATGAATTAAGTATTATTGATGATCCTTTCTTCTTACTATGTGGAAAGGAGATCATCGTAATACGCTGCAAAAATAAGTTATTTGACAACCACTGAAATATATATTTGTCCAACTCTTCTAAAGTAAAATTTAAAATTCTATATTGGAATTTAGTCCTTGTTTCCCTTTCTTTTTGTTTTAAATAGTCAGTCAGTTTCTCAGAGTTATAGTGGGACCGTTTTAAACATTGTGGGTCCACTCTGAGAAAAGTGAGAGAGAGGAAATGAGTTAGTTTACTCTGATTCATTTCGTCTCCTGACTGACTGTTGAAATTAATACCTTAGCATTAGAATATATATTTGTGCATTTTTTATTTTTTTATCATAAAATCCTATCATGACTCGATTACTGCCGAATATATTGTACTTTTCAGAGTGGATAGCCGAAGTAAAAATCTCTGTCGGTTCCCAGAGTACCCGGACTAGTCAACTCCTCAGGATGCCTGTGGTTCTTCTGAAGTGTCTATTAAAGTTCTCTTGCCTACCAATGGTCTCGGCCCTAATGACACCAACTGTAAGACCATAGTCATATGGTCCCTGACAAGATGGTAAAAAAATGCAGGATCGGGGCAAAACACTGTGAATATATATGAACCTTTGAGATCTGTCTGTGGAATGTATTCCCGGGATCATGACCAATACTTCTGAGTCTAAAATACAGCTATAAATATGTTCGCCATCTACAAGATTTATACACCTATAATGCTCAATATATCTCCCCTTGATGATCCTGTATCCTTACCTCAACAAGTACCAATGGCCGGAGAAGAGCATCGTCCGAGGGAAACGACATATTGAATCCATCATAAAAAGAATTCATAAAGGCGGAGTACGTAGAGTCACCCCTAATATCAGATATTGAAAAAAAAAGAAGACCCTTAATGACCATTCTTTCGTATACACTAAAAGGATGTATCCAAATTATATGATTCCTCTCATTTTATTTCATACTGGTCATGATGAATCTCCCGCAGAAACTATTCCCGAAGTTCACCCTTATGTACAACCAGTCCCGTTATAAAAATTTTTCCCATCAATTTATTTCCAATGTAAAAATTATTTTCCTTTAATGAATGTACAGGAACATAGTGGTCCTTACATCCCTTCTCCTCAGTCAAATTATCCACTGAGTGAGCCCAAGTCTGTGCCTTCGTGTCCTCCACATCCTTCTTGCAATTGTCATTTCAATGTATCCCTTGACTATGAGTCTGCTCTGGATCCCAGCGTTAAGGTTGTACTGCGTACAGGCTTACGCTGGGTGATGGAGCAAAAGGCTTCTGTACTATTGATGCAGGAGTTCCCCGAGAAAGAATCTGCTGTTCGTCCTTCGTCCCTGCCTAAGGCACAGAAATTATAAATAATTTGTAAATATATAATAACTTTTGAAAAATTTATATTGTAGTTTATATGTAAGAGTCCTGATTGTCCTTCTCTACGCTATTCTATGCTCTTGGCCGCCTCTTCACTCCCGTCTTTCTTCTTGAACGGGACTTGGAAAATGGAGGTGGCGGGTTTAGATTTAGCGGGAAGAGGGTAATATTAAGGGAGATGTTGGTTCGTTGCATAGTTGTGCCATTGACGACGAAGTAACCCGTGTAACTGTTTTGTAAGTTTAAGATTTCTCATTGATCCAGTCTGGACAATACGCTCCAGCCTGGACGATGATTGTATTATATTATATTATTGCTTTATTTATTGTCAAAACTTAGGGAATTATAGAGGTTATAATTATTTTCTCTCTTTTTAGTTTGGATATATGAATTTATGTATTAATGATATTATAAACTAAACACTTTGCTAAAGTTCAAAAAAAGTACATGATATTGTACCCAAAACATTATTAACAAACAAGTTCATAAATACTCGAAGACTTTGGAGACCTGGAAGTTAGATGTCCAGATTTTCCAGGTTAGTGAGTACGGCTAAATAAAAGATACATTTCATTCATTATTGTAAATTTATTATTGTCATGTGCTGGGAAAGCAGTAGTAACACAAATGTTATTGTTGCAGTTTCATATCGGAAAGAACCAGCAAACTATTCAGTTAATTGAACAAACCCCTCTTGGAAATTGAAAGGGTGAGTTCAATAAAGTAATAAAGTACATGTAAAATTATATGAAGTTATACTGTTATAAATGAAGATAAAGTGTGATCTGTAGTAATCCCCTTTATTATTTATTTGTACAGGGTTTCAATTCATGGTTTCAATTTGTAGTTCTGGTCTCAATTTCAGTTCCTGGTTACAATCTTTGATTTCATTCCTGTTGAATTCAGCTCTTTTGTTTATCCCCAAAAATCTTCAGTTAAGTATGATATATTAGTCATAATCGAGTCAGAATTTCTATTTCCTCCCTTACTTCATTGCACGAATGATATTTGGATTCGTTTGGTTTCCACTCTTGAATCGGATCCTGAAACTTATGTACATAATCATAATACATGGGATTTTAAGTATAATTCCCATGTATTTACCTAATTAAAATATATTATATAATCCAATTCATATAACTTTTATTATAGTTGTGTTGGGAGTGGATTGTGTTATCTTTATATGTTCACAAACCTCCCACATGTATATATTTTGAACGAATTAAGTAAACATAAACTTTTTCTAGTGTGTCTATATCCTTAGATTTTGATTCTATATTGAACTATTATTATAATTTTATTCTTTACTAGTTAAAAATATCTGATTGGACTCCACCGAAAAATACATGATTAGACTCCATTGATAGATAGATCCGGAAACACTTTAGTTAAGTAAACCCTTCATTTGGGTTAAGACCTGTAGATAATATCACAATTGCGAATTTAAATTAAAGAAACTCACAATCCTCCTTGAATAGTCACACAAGTAAGCAGGCCAACGGAGTCCCGAGACAATCTCCCTCCGTTACGGAAATAGCCTAACCTGCTCCGTAAAACCTCTGATGGTGTAAGTTGGTTGCCTGTGCTTACTAGACATTCAAACCACATCTATTGAACATCACCTTAATACTATCTACTTCTTATTATATCTTTTGACCTCAGAATTATTCAATCTTCATCGACATTCGACTCTACGAGAATAAGTGGAGAGAGGCACCTTCCAGTCGGGTACGAGTGTTCGGTCCCAGCGTGCTTCTCTCCGCAACATATATATATATATATATATATATATATATATATATAATATATATATATATATATATATATACTATTATAGTATATATATTTATTATATATATATATATATATATATATATGTTATATATATTAATGACACTTTATATTCGTTAATGGAAATTTATTTAGAATACATAAGAAATAATAATATCAATACGTAGAAAAATAATAATGAAAAAAAAATATTGGCAAGTTAAAAATGCCAAAAGTACTTGCAAGTACTTTGCAAATTTTCAAGTACAGGAGGTGCAAGTACTTAAGTACCAAGTACTAAGTACATGGTTTAAAAGTACTTAACAAGTACTCAAAAAAATGTACTTAAGTCCAAGTACAAGTACAAGTACTTGTAATTGAACCCAAGCCTGATATATATATATATATATATATATATATATATATATATATATATATATATATATATATATATATATATATATATATATATATATATATATATATATATATAATATATAATATATAATATATATATATATATATACCTATATATTAGGGATGGGCCGGATAGTGAAATAGCCGGAATAGCCGGATACCGGATATCCGGCTGGAAGGTTAACCGGATATCCGGCCAGATATCGGATAGTGAAACTTGGCCGGATAAGCCGGATACCGGATATCCGGCAATCTGTTATATAGCGTCGGGCGGAGGTGACTTTAAATAAAAAAAAAATTTCTCATCGGGGTAGTACTACAAGTTTTATTTAGATTATCTTTTAATTCTAGAGAGTTTTTATATTTTTAAAAAATATAATAAATTAGTGTATAAAATGTCCTTAAATAGAATTTCACATTTTAAAATGAATGCGAATTTTTTTAACTTTGTTTTAAATGAAAAGTTTGGACAGATTTTAATCCTATATATTTTTCAGTGTGTATAACCAAGGCATCTTGAGCTATGTTAGCTTTAAATTGGCCAAACTAATTTTTGTCCAAACACTCATCTCACTTCTCTCTCAAATCGCTGGGCCTAACTTGGCCCGATTCATCCCCCCTCCCATAAAAATTGGGGGTGAATTGGGCCACCATTGTTATTCCTATTTTACTGTTTTTATAGACCTATTATTATTGAAACCATTTATTTACGTATACCTAAATTTAAATATAATAAGGCAGATTAGCTACTTATATAGGTAAATTAAATAAAAAAAAATGAAATTATTTAAAAATCATGAAATTCAAAAAAGTGTCAAAAATTTTTAGCCACGAATGGGGTGATTTGGGCCACCACATTTTTATCTTATTTATTTATCATTATTGAAATTTTAATTACGTATAATTAATTTTAATATAATAAACAATTATCTATATTAAAAGTAAAAATTAAAATATTAAAATTGCATTTTATACATAAAAGAGGAATTTAAAAAGATGGCCCAATTCACCCCACAATGGGGGTCCGATTCACCCCTTCAACAAACTTTAATAAAACTATAATTATTAGAATTACATTATTATTTTTTTTGTTTCTTCTGATTTCTATAGGGTCTTGATTTTCAGAAAAAAAATCCAAAAAAAGTGTATTAGGGAAAGTTGGGGAGACGAAGTTATACCCAAAGTGGTCCAAGTCACCCGGGCCCGACGATATACCGGGATATGATATTTAATATATATAAATATATATATATATATATATATATATATATATATATATATATATATATATATATATATATATTATATATATATATATATAGCGTCGGGCTGGGTGGACCGGGCCCGCATCTTTAGGAGGGGTGATTCGGTCCACTCTAAATAATAATAAAAAATAATTAAAAAAAAAATTTTTTTTTTCGCTCATTTTATAACCACACGCAGGTAGTTACTACAAGTTTTATTTAGAGGATCAAATTTAATTCTAGAAAGTTTTTAATTTTTAAAAAATGTTTTTAAATTAGGGTACAAAATTTCCTTCAATAGAACTTTCACTTTTGAAAAAGGTGAGTTTTTTTTTTAACTTCGTTATAAAATGAAAAATTGTGGATCGATTTTAAATATTTTTTCAGTGATACACTCGATATGTTAGCTTTAAACTGCCAAAGTAAATTTGTTCCAAGCAGTATTAGTGGCAAAAAAACGGGGCCTAACTGGTCCGATTCACCCCGCCGTAAAAATTGATGGAGGGGTGGCTCGGACCCACCATTGTTTTCGTATTTTACGTATTATTATTGGCACTTTTTTATTACGTATAATTAATTTAAATGTATAAAAAAAGTTACTTATATTAAGTGAAAATTTTTTTTAAAAAATGAAATTTTAATAAAAAAAAACGAAGTCAAAAAAGTGTCAAAATTTTTGGGCGGAGAGGGGGAATCGGACCACCTTATTTATATTCGACATATTTTATTTATCATTATTGACATTTATATTACTTATTACGAATTTTAATATGTAAATTGATTACTCTAATAACCCAAAATTTAAAATATAAAATTTCAATCTTTATAATTATAAGACGATTTAACAGATGGTCCGGTCACCCCTCACATGGTGTCCGCTTCACCCACTCCACGGTCAGGCTGATCGGCGTTATTCCAAACTTTAATAAAACTTTTATTATTAGAATTACATTATATTTTTTTGTGTGCTTATGCCCGACTATAGGGCCTGTGATTTACAAAAAAAAAATTTCCAAAAAGTGCATTAGGGGAGAGTCGGGAGACCAAGTTATACCTAAAGTGGTCCACGTCACCCCGCCCGACGCTATATGGCCAGTCCCCAGATTAGGTGCCCCCTGTATCTAAAAGAAAAACACTATATCTATATAAAAACACAACTAATATTATTTTTGAATTCAGCGTTACATTGTAATGCAAGAACTAAAAAAAAAAAATTAATAATTATTATTTTAATAAATAACTCCAAAAAAATAGTTATAATCGTACGTTTCCAAAACTTAATTTAAACATGATACCCATAAAAAATAAATGGTTTTCCTTATATCTTTTCAATATTTTAGGGGAACTAAAAATAATTGCAAAAATTAAAAATTAAAAATAAAAATTAAAGTTTAAATTAAAATTGAAAAATTAAAATTGCATTATAGTTTAGGTTAGGTCAGTCAGGGTCTCAAAAAAAATTAATTTCTCTAGAACATCTATCTTTTCTAGAGTGTGTGTGTTGTGCGCGCATGCGCATGCGCCGCTATGTTTGCCTTAACATGAAAGACAGAAAATATTGGGAGACTCATGACTTTGGAACGCGAAAATTTGTGGAGGAACGAGAGAATTATCGTACATGGAAAAACCTATTTATTATTATTTTACTTTTTTTATCTCACGTTTATTTTATTTCTTCTTCATTTTCCTCCATTACAATGTTCGCTGTTTTCAAAAATGTATTCAGTTTTTACGAGCTATCATAGTTTTTTTTTACATACATGGGACATCTAATCTTGGAGGCTGAACCTATATATATATATATTTATATATAAATATAATATATATATATATTATATATATATATATATATATATATATATATATATATATATATATATATATATATATATATATATATATATCTCAGAGGTGGACGTTCCGCAATTTAAGTCCGCAATTCCGCAATTGCGGAATACCAAAATAAATTGAGGAATTGCAATTGCGATAATTTGAAAAATGTTTTGGAATTGCAGTTAGCGGAATGCCTATATCATTCCGCAGTTAGAGGACTACCAAAAAAAATTGTGGAGTTTCAGTGGAATGCCAAAATTTATAGTCCACAAATTTTTACACGTTGGCCATCTTTGTACGTTTGATAGCAACACCGAATTTTTTTTTTTTTTTTTTTTTTTTTTTTTTTTTTTTCAAAGGATCATGTTTTAAACAGGTTTCTTTTATTTCTGATGTAAAATTTATCAATATTATAAATGATATTGAGTGTTACTATTAATCGACCGATTCTCAATATCGATAATTATTTAGTTCTCGATTGTCCTATAAAGCTATAATCCGATATTGACCATTTATTCGTAGCACCACTTTTCTTAATAGCAGACGTATTATTTATTTCTAACATTGCATTTTATCAAGTTGTTGCCCTAACATTTGCTCTTATTTTATTCTTTTTTCACTGAAGGCGGGTAAAATTTGAGAATAAATTCGTGTTTTTTTTTTTTTATAAATTTCTGAGAATGTGCGTATATATACCGGTAAATAATACAATGGCTTAAACACGTTAAAATAAGCATTGGTAATTACTATTTAGTAATTGCAATACTTAAACGTGAGAATAAAATTTGGTGGTAAAAATTGTATTAACATGTGTCTTGGTAGCTTAATTCCATTATAAAAATTCAAGTTTGTTTATGTAACATTTATTTTAATATTTTTTATAATAATATTATTATAATATTTTAACATTACCATATTTTTAACCATAATTTATGAAACGTGATCACCAAATTTCAGATAAATTGTATTGTACAGTCAACATAATATGAATAAATTAATATAACATTGGTACCCAACATCGAAATTCTAAACAAGTAAATATATACTATTATATATAATATATATATATATATTATATTTAATATATATATATAATATATATATATATATATATATATATATATATAATATATTATATATATATATATTAATATATATATATATATATCTATATATATATAATTTTTCAAATATTGGAATTATTTCCCCAAACGAGGATGAACCTACTAGGGAAGTAATTATCCGGTTATCCGGCCGGAATAACAATGATATCCGGCCGGATACCGGAAGTCAAAAACTTAGCCGGGATAGGACCCGGATATCCGGCCCGATCCCTGAATATAGTATATATATATATATATATAATATATATATATGTATATATATATATATATATAATCTTCTCTATGTA